>QMIH01000203.1:301029-312141 GCA_003987875.1 Clarias batrachus
TTAATCAGAGAGAAATACAAAGTTTAGTGTTTATTTGCCTTAAAGGGTTTTCTTTTTTAAAATCTCTGTTTTAAATAATATAAATATTCACTTTTCTTAAAATTGGATTGAACGTAATGTCAGGTCCATACGTATTTGGACAGTAAAACAACTTCTTCACTGTCACATCGCACCTCCAGGTGCCAGGGTTCGATTCCCACCTCGGGTCTGTGAGCATGGAGTTTGCATGTTTTCCCCGTGCTTTGTGGGTTTTCTCCAGGGACTCAACATCCAAAGACATGCAGATTAGGCTAATTGGCATTCCCAAATTGCCCAGAGTGTGTGAATGAATGTCCAATGTCTTGAATTCAAAGAGGGCTGATATCATTTTCATGGATGTTTGTTTTGATTTTTTTTAGATTAGATTCAACTTTATCATCATTGTGTAAAGTACTTGTACTGTACAAAGCCGATTAAATGCAGTTCAACCAGAAGTGCATAAGTAGCCTATTTATAATAAATAACGTTGTGGTAAATAAGAGTCTGGGTCCATATGCACAGGGGTGAGAGAGATTAATGTACAGGTGCAGTAGGTGATAAAGAGATGTACAGTATATGGTTTATAAAAAAAAAAACCTGTGTAACTGTGCAAATATTGTGCACACAAATCAGGCCTGTTTCTCAGTTATGTAATGATAAAGAGATGCTGATGCCAGTGAAGGACGGGCTGAAAAAAAACGAAACACACCAATCTCAGACAATTTCAGTTGGTTCACAGAGCTAAAACTTTAGAAGTGGCCAAAATCTACCATGTGGTACATTATTAAAAAACAGTATTCTCTCCTTGCTGAAGAAAAATCTCATTACAACATCATGAGCACTCTGGAGGAGGTACGTAGATGCCCATCATCGTCCAAGTCTGTGATCAAGAGACGGCTTCATAAATATAAATACAGCAATGCGCAGTGTGACTGTGGAACTGGTTTACTGGTGTTTGTTGATGATGTGAATGGAGATCTACTTTCTGCTCAGATTCAGTCAAATGCTACAAAACTGATAGAACTTCACAGTACAGATGGATAATGATCCAAAACATACTGCAAAAGGCAAAGAACTGGAACGTTCTTAAAACAGCTGATCCGACCCACAACCCAACTGAGCAGATTTTTGAGTTGATGCAGGATTTTTGTTAATACCGACTTTGTGTCCACTTCAGTTACGTCTCAGTTACGCACAAATATGAGAAAACTGTGTTTCTGTCCAAATACTTATGGACCTGGCTGAAAAGGAGACTACACCACCAAGCCTGTCTTTTTTTTTTACTTTTAATAAAACTAAAAATCTTGGCATCCAGCCAGGCTCGGGAAACATATAAGGATCCAGGGATGTCTTGTCTCTTTTATTTGTTGCATCAGACAGCAAATCTAAAAAATATTCCTGTGATGCGTCAGACAGCATGATCGCCTGAAGCACGGGGAAAGAAACAATCCTAGAAAACATTGTGGGTTTTTTTTAGATATTCACCTGTAGATCTCTGACTCATTTTTTTTTACCACCCTGTCAAAAATGTGGTCTGAGCCTTGAGCAACCAAACACACTCCTCCTCCTCCTCCTCCTCCACCTTCATCATCCAAAATCACCAAATATAACTCCTGCATTAAGGCCAGACATCCCAATGGCAACCCTGCATCGTTGAGTTTTTTTTTTTTTTTAAGCAAAATCAATTAGCATAAAACTGACTAATGAACAGGAGATGGGGTGATGAGATCTGGCCGCGAGGCGATCGTGAGCGTATGAGGTGGTGAGTCAGAAATTTGTGTCACTTACTTTCTCCTCGTAGTGAATGTAGGAGGCCGCTTCGGGGCCCAGATACTTCACCAGGCTGCTAATGACGGCATCGCGCCGGTGCTCCGTCTAAAAGGAAGCAAGAACAGAGCAGCTTTGTTTTAGTGATGAAGACGATGACAGCAGCAGCCCGAACAGGAAATATAAGACACAGCCATGAGCAAAGACAAGGTGCCGAATACGTGGTCAGTTCCGGGTTCTGATTGGACACGAAGAGTTATAAATGTTATATAAATACAAGAAATGTTTTGTCTGTACATTGGTCAGAACTCGGCCTTTCAATGATATCTTTATGTTTCATACATTGGAGAACCAGAAACCAAAAATGTCTGTCTGTATTGTGCTGTATGTCTGTCCAGCATCACACAGAACAGGCTGGGCAGAATTGAATGAAACTCTGGTATTTGCTTAAAGTTAAACCTGAACTCAAAATCCTGAGTGACGTTATGAGGAGTTACAGTAAGTACCTGATTATAAACTGCACGTCTTGACAGCAAACTGCGCGTATGGCAAACTGTGGGCGTGTCTTAAATCGACCGCTGGAGAGAAATTAATTTTAAAAAAAAAAAATTTCATCTAAATGTTGAGTAAAAGCTATGCTATGAACAGTTACAGATGTAACCGTCGTGTGAATGGCGTGTGGCTGCCGTATGGTTGCCATGATCACCCCTCCCTCTCCTGCCAGAAAGGCGGGTCAAGATTTCACAGTAAACACACCCATTGAAGCACTATTTATTTATTTACCGACTGCCACCACTAGATGTATCATAAGTGAAATCTAAATGTTGAGTAAAAGTGATGTTATGAACAGTTCTGTGTGGGATTTAATCATCTACTTTAAAATAATCTACTAATGCGCTACTGTCTCAATGTAAACAAACACCTGCACCAATAGATATTAATTAGAAGCGATAAAGTGAATATTTTGACTGGGATTAGTTCATATTTTCACTTTGGCTGAAATAACAGCGCTGAAGTGGTAGAAGTGAATTTGAACACGCTGGAGTGGTTTTAAGACGAAACTTCATCTTTATCTGATCGACTTTTTCCATTTCTCATCTGTGATTCTCTCTCCGATTACCGAACAGCGAGTGTGTTTGTCTGAGCACCAAAGAAGTACAACTTAGTGTAAACAAGGCGTCAGATAATAATCTCACTGATTACATTAAAGATCAGCAGATTATTTTGGCTTTAACCTTTCAACTATTTCTAAAAATGATTTTCCCATTAACAATTTGATTATTTCCCTAAAACATCAGGACATAGTTTTTGTTTTTTCCGATTTATTCAGGTCCCTGTTTCTATCAGAGTTATAACAGAGTTATTTGTCCAGAAAGTTTAAGAAAGCCATGTTAAATTTCTCCCACAAACTGTAAATGTTATGAAAATAGAAACGACATTCATTTTGACCCCGGCGCTGAAGCCTCTGTGTAAAATCAAAACGAGTAAGGTCTTCTCACGCCTGAGTGATTCTACCTAACCTCTTCACATGATCACAGATCTGAAACGCAAACACAAACCGAGAGACGAGAGATCTGACAGTGAGGATTAAAAAGCGTGCAAACCGAGCGCTTAACCTTCATAAAAATGAAAAAATAAATAAATAAATAAATAAATAAATAAATCACACCGCGTGTCCGCTCTGTAAACACTGCCAGCGTGTACCGGTGAGCGGAATGCTAATTAGCTGCAGTGCTAGCAGCGCTAAATAATAACGGAAGATGAACAAACAGTTTAGGAGCTTGGACTGAAGCGCGCGTCTTTAAACACACGAGCATGCTGCTGAATATGAATGAAGGCTCGCGGGAGATCGAGGAGATCGCGCTATGATGCTGTCAGGATTTGGGGGGCAGGATGGTAGCACTCTGCATGTGTGTGTGTGTGTGTGTGTGTGTGTGTGAATGCAATGAGCAACAGATGAAGCAATATCACACTCGGTCAGAACACACGCTGAAGTTTCCCGCACTGATAATTAACAGGATGAAGAGTTTAGTGAACTTTTCTCTACTTTTGTTCCGCTCAAGTTTTTTCGTGTATGGAGATGTGCCTGCTGTCTGCTGTCAATATTCTCCTCCTTCTTTTCAAAGGTCCCCATTTCAGACGAGTCAAATTATTGGGCGGAATCAAGCAAAGAAAACGACTGGGTTAAAAACCCTTGAACACATGATCAAAACCTGGAAGCCGCCAACCTCGGGGAAGAAATGAGGTCAGGACTGGTGATCACTTAAACGCTAGGTGAAGTTGCATGCTTACAAATCAACATTAAAGCCCAGCGCTATGTGTAATAGTAAAACTAAGAGCATTTCCATTCACACACACACACACACACACACATGATGTGATGGGGAAACTCACCAGATTGTGACTAAACAGCTGTGTGTCCATAAGAAAAACACTTTGTTAGTGAGACTAATCAGAAAAAAAGACTTCAGTTAATGCTAGCGAGCATAAAGACTGGACTTTGGAGCGATTGGAAAAAGGTCATGTGACCTGATGAGTCCAGACTGAGTCCATTCCAGAGTGATGGGCGTGTCAGGGTAAGAAGGGAAGCACATGAAGCGATGCTCCCATCATGCATAGTGTCCACTGTACAAGCCTCTGGAGACAGTGTTATGATCTGGTGTCGCTTCAGTCGCTCAGGTCGAGACTCAGCAATAAAATGAAGTCACATGACCACCTGAATGTACTGAATCACCAGAACATCACATCTATGGAGGTTTTTTTTTTTTCAGATTTATTCAGGAGCCTGAGTTATTTTTGTCTAGAAAGTTTAAGAAACCGTAAATGTTATGAAAATAGAAACGACATTCATATTGAACCCCTCTTAGTGTAAACAAGGTGTAGGATACTCAACCTTACAGAATGTGACACAATAAGTTCAGAACGATAGTCAACCTGAAATAATAATAATCACTGATAACATTAAAATTGATTCACTGATTGTTTTTTTTTTTTTTTTGGCCAGGTCATGTATGTACAGTAATACGATGATTTATATATTCATCATTTAAAAGAATCACAGATCATTTATTTTCATTCTGAACTTGTTGACACCTGAAAAAGAACAAACCTTTTGTGACTCATGTCCAACAGTGTACAATAAAACTTGGCAGTATTTCATAAAATAATCTACTGATCTAGTAGGGTCGGGGGTAGCTCAGTGGTTAAGGCATTGGCCTACGGTTCAGAAGGTCCCAGGTTCAAGTCCCACTACCACCAAGGGTCCCTGTTGGGCCCTTGAGCAAGGCCCTTAACCCCCAACTCCACAGATATATAATGCAATAAAAATGTATGTTGCTCTGGATAAGGGCATCTGCCAAATGCCTAGATGTAGATGTACCAGACTTAAATCTACTCAAGAAAACTACATTATTTGATAACTTAAAAACAATTAATACTTGAGATTAAAATCTAAAAGCAAATCTATTAAGCACAGAGCAGCAAAAGGAGCTCAAATAAGAAGATGGAATTCAGTCAGTAAGGTAGGAAATTCATAAGTCTCACAGCCTCTGGGAAGGAGCTGGCTTTAAGCCTTGATGTACAGGCTTTGATGCTTCACATCCTTCTGCCTAAGAAGAAGAGGGTGAACAGTCTGTATGCAGGGTGGGTGGGATTCTTCATAATGCAGGACTACCCACTGCAGTGCCCTTCTGTCAGCATCAAAGCCAATCCCAAACTGCACTGTAGTACAGGAAGTAAGGACGCTTTGCACCACACACCTGGAGAATGCTATTAGGAGGGAGATACACTGAGGTGAGCGCACTTCAGCTTCACATTCCCCAAGAAAAAGGTGTTGGTCAGCCTTCCATATAAAGCTTGCTGGGTTATTGGCCCACATAAGGACATTGGAAATGTTCAACCCGGGGTATTTCAAACTGGAAACCATTTTCTCACCATGCAGAGGGGAAGTGCTGTGACCTTTCCTCCTAGTCCTAGTCCACAATAATCTTCTTCCTCTTTTGCACACTGATGCAGAGGTTATTTGCACCACACCAGTCCTGCAGTTTTTCCACCTCCAATCTGTCCACAGATTTGTCATTCTGCAGACTTCATGATATGACTGCTCGGGACTCTTGCTGGGAAGTCATACATTAGTAGCGTGTACAGCAGAGGGCCCAGGACATATCCCTGAGGGGTGCCGGGGTTGAGGGTAATTGGGAGGAGGATAAGACATCTTAGATTTAAACATTCTGTGGCATGTTTGTCAAAGTCCAGGACCCAGTTGTACAGTAACAATTTCAATCTAATACTTAAGTCTGCAGGATTATTGTATTACAGGCTACAACTAAAGTCGAAGGAGAACAGAACTACACAGGAATCCCTGGTCTCCAATTGGGAGAGAGTTGAGTGGATAAGAGATGACACTGGATTAGATGTACATAAACCAGTTCTTCCGGGACGCAAACTGATGGAGATACACATTGATACTGATGGTGTCTATCATACTTATTGTGTATCGTCATTTGAAACCTCCTAAGACCAAGCTTCATCCTATGGGAGATGCTCTCCCAGAGTATTTGAGAACGCCACTGTTGATGCTTTTAAATCTGGTCTTGAAATGTATCTTTTTATCAGTTTTTCGTTTGAAATAATTTGTTGCACTTGTGAGCTGTAATCTATATATATAAACATTATAAATAAAATGCATTATTATTATTATCATATGCCCCTTGACCAGCCTTTGAAAGCATTTCATGACGAAGTGAGAGCCACAGGATGGTACTCATTCATGAATGTCACTTTGAGCTTTCAGGCACAGGGACGGTGGTAGATGTCTAGAGAAATATCAGCACCACAGCTTATGAAAGCAAGGTGTTCAGGATGTCATTCATTACCACAGCAAGTCTCTCAGAGCCCATCCTGGGATGTTATCCAGGGCTGCTTTTTTGCGGGGTTTAATTCTAAACAAGGCTCACTGAAGCGAACTCCTCACATCCTCATTGGACAAACTGAAAGGCGGCTCACCTGGAGGAAGTGCAAGTCTGGTGCTGGGAGAGGTGACGGATAGCTTTAGGACATCAGAGAAAGATAGGTCCCTTGGGCATTCAACATTTCAATTGTTGTAGACAGTGATGGTCTAGATGCTCTTCCACATGCTCAGAGGGTCACTGATGGAAAAGTGACCCCGTTTCTGAAGAGTGTACTTTGCCTCGGGCCATTTAGTACTGACCACCAGTTTTCTAACTTTCTGCTCTCGGTGCGGCTTACGAAGAGACCTCATCTATCCATTCAGCCAGGATTTCTGATTGGGGAGGATTGTGATCTTGCTGGTTGTTTTGATATCATCATTCCACTTGATAATATAGCCAAAAACAGATGGCAGATCTCCCGTCTATTGGTGTGCACACGGGTGAGCATGTTGTTTCCCTGGATGCTATAGTATAGTATAGATATGCTGGTGAAACCAGTGCAAAATGTCCATCAATATAACATGGATAAAATCACATATGGAGGCAACCACAAAAAAATGCCTCCATATGCTCATTCTGGAGAGCACAGATATGGTCATGGTAGTGATTGCACTCGGAGGGACAGCTATAATAAACACCACTTTGGACTCCCGGGGCAGGTAGTGTGGTCAGCATTTCAACTCCTTTCGATCAATGGCTGCTTATTGGAGAACAGTTTGTACACCAGTCTCACAGAGTCCACCGCCACAAGGTTTCCCCTATAGATAGTTGCAGTCGGCTTGAAGAGGAATAGCCTGTCGATCTGATAAGCTGAATCCGACATGTTATTTAGCCATGTTTCCGTTAAGAGAAACACACGGCAATTCCTCATTTCCCTATGGCTGCTCAGTCGGGGTCATACTAAGTCCATCTTGTTGTCCAGCGATGAGACATTAGACAAAACGAGCATTGAAAATGCGTGTTTTTTTTTTTTTTTCCTTTTAGCCTTTAGCCTGGCTAACGGACCAGCCCGTCTATCCCTCTCCTGCCTCTGTGCACGCTGCTTCGTGCTTTCCCTTAGACCCCTTCAGCCCAATACACAGGAGGCACAGTGCATCACTGCTTTGGTGTAACAGCAGGCTGATCAGTGTTTGTTTGTAAGACATATGAAAACCTTTCTCAGATATACAGGATGGATACATACAGTATACTGTACCTCCATGTATCACATTTCTGTCTGCGAGGCTATTGCCTTTAGCATTGTACGTTAGCTACAACTGCTAATGTGAAATTTAAGACATCTAAACTAATTGTTTGCCTTTAGATAAATTGATGTGTGCATAACACAATTTAGCTCAGCCTCTAAACATTTAAAGGTGAATCGATAACCATAAATCTAAATAAATGGATAAAAAATAAAAATCGAGTTCAACTGTGTAATCCTGACATCCAGGTGTGAGTTAATGCTGCGCTCGAAGAGAGGTCTTAATGCGTAATCCCCATAATCCTATCAGGAAAAGATAAACAAATTAAATAAATAAATAAATAAATAAATACTTGGAGTGCCTACTCAGAAATTTAAGGAATGACTTGGAGTGCATTTTTCAGGAATTTAATAGTATATATATATATATAATTTTTTTTTTTTTTTTTAATATAATTTAAATAAATGTGGGCACTTGTTCCAGACGAATCAAACCAGCATGATTCAATAATCTCTGAATTTTTTTTTATTTTTAACTTAGTCCACTTACACAAGATCAGGATCAAACTCACTATGTTATCATGCCACACATAAGTTAATAAAGTTAATGTAATACGGTAGCCATTTCGTCCCGTCAGTGCCAACATCCTAGCGAGATTGAATCACATAATTGGATCATGTTGGAAATTAGTAAATTAGATTAAGTGTATGCAATGAAATCATGGTTTAATGAGAGACTTAATATTGTTATGTAAACTATACTGTACATACTGCTTTCTGTTAAATCTAACTGACTATGTATTTTTGGTTTTTAACTTATTTGTTTTTAGCGTAGGATGGCCTCGTCAACTCTGAGCTCAGGATCTGACCTAAACTGGAAATGGACGCTCGGAGCATCAGCATCGTTTCTCTCAGATTGACATTGGCTTTCCAGCGTTTACTTTCCTTTGGCTTTCACTGTAAATACAAGTATAATTTTTATATGGATTATCCAGATTCTGTTTTCAAAGAGGAAAAAAAAAAACGTGCAAAAGGGAGTGTCTCAGTGTGTGTTATCCGTTACCTGTCTACATTTTTATTCGAGTTATTTTTCATCATATAACAGAGGAATAAAAAAACGCAGAATATTCCCAGACACATGAAAACAAAGCATTAAAAATACGACTAAAAATACGGCGTGAGGTTCAGACTAAATTCCCAGAGATCCTCGGATAATAATTAATGCTAATGCAGTCAGAATGGAGCTTTCTGTCTCGTCTGGTGAAAGGGTGTACAGTACATTTGTTTCTGTTTTGTTTTGGTGTTTCTTTTTCCCAACTGAATCAAACATTTATTTCAAGGTTTTAAGATTTTCAGACCTTCGACTCTTTTCAGTGCTGATCTGATGATGGGGGTCGGGGTAACGGTGTGATAAAAGGGCAGATTAATTTAACACGCTTCACTAAAAACACACATGGCGGACACCGAACGTGTTGAAAGTCGTCTCTTCGGGGAGGTCTCCTGACAGCCGAATATGGCGGCCGCCTCCATTTTCACTTCATCGTGTAAATATTACTTGATGCCGCTGAACTGTATGAAACTGCAAACCTCTGGGACGAACCCCAAAATCCCCCCCACACAGTTTATAACACTGCTCTCTCTCTCTCTCTCTCTCTCTCTCATATTGTCACCTTCTCCCTCTCTGTCTCTCACCTCCCGGCTGTTCCAGTAACAGTTCTGAGCTCCGGCGATGAATCCCACAAGCGCCGGGCTCCCGCTGGGACTGGTGGCGTCAAAGGTGACCGAGAAAGGGCAATGTAGAGACGGATGTGCCACGATCTCTCCAGAGAAGCCTTTCTGCTTCCAAAACGCCTGTAATATTCAACACAGATACATTATGGGTTTCAGCATGTACTGTATGAACATTCAAAATACAAAACTAGATTGATTGGTGTATAATTCAACAAAATCCTGGCAGAAATTTCACCACAGGAACTAATGTATTTCAGTGGCTTCATGCAAACTATAGACAGACAGTAGTCCTGCATACGCACTTCTTATTGATTTGCAAAAATCTGCCAATAATAGCAAAGGCATATATGTTTTTAAGCGCATAACATTTTGTTACAGCATTGGGGTGCCACTAAATCATAATTATTGGCACCTTTGCATTACTACTACCAGCTAAGATGCTATTTGGTGTTTATTATTAGTGTAGGGCCCAACAATGGCAACCTGGCTGAGCTTCGATTCCCAGCTCAGCCAGGTTGCCATTGTTGGGCCCTTGAGCAAGGCCCTTAACCCTACCTGCTCCAGGGGCGCTGTTTCATGGCTGACCCTGCGCTCTGACCCCAGTTACGCTGGGATATGCGAAGAAGGAATTTCACTGTGCTGTAATGTATATGTGACAAAATAAAGGCTTTACTTTTACTTTACTTTAGGATTAAAATGATGAAGCTAATGCTAATAGCTAACAAGTTATCGAAAGCAGTATTTCTGATTATTAATAAAGTTATAACTTTCCAGTTACAGGTAGTCCCCGAGTTATATTCCGGGAGCACGTTCGTAAGTCCGATTTGTTCTTATGTCTGACAAAGTGAATTATATACAACTTTGACACAAATATACAATGTAAAGCGTACCAATCCACTTGACTAAATCTGTCCCATTTTCCAACACTGTCATCATGTGGTCACAAAATGTAACCGTGCCTAAGGAAATGAATCTCACACAAACATAACGGTGTTGTCTCTGCGCCGTTAAATAGCGAGGGGAATCTTGCACGCCATTTTCAGAGCTGCATTAGACTGTGAACACTGTTTTGTTGATGTTTTTCCCAAATTAGCATTATTCACCATCAGGACAGCTTTACAGGACAGACATTTTCTATCATCGTGCTCCCAACCTGATTCAATGAGACTGACTCATTCACGTGATACACATACAATATACCGGACTTTAGACATTTTGTATACTCACTTACACGCTGAAAATATTGTATATAATTGTAAATATTGGAATCTGGTGCACTGCAGTGTCTATTGTTTGTACAATACACGTGAGCTACTTCCATGATTGAACTGTCGATTCAAAGTTCATTCGTATCTGCCACAATTTTTTTGAACTAAAATTTTTGCAATATGTTAAAAGTAAACATTGAGCAATGATTTTCAGATTCTACCCAGGGCGAGATTTGAAGGGGGATGCATCCCCCCC
>QMIH01000203.1:315867-326488 GCA_003987875.1 Clarias batrachus
TGTGTGTGTGTGTGTGTACGTGTGTGTGTGTGTGTGTGTGTGTGTGTGTGAAACAAATAAGAGAGGAGGAAGTGTTACTTTGTAAGAGGAGAAGAGGGAGAGGGGAGGGTCTCATCCTCCTCTCCTCTTACATTAGCTTCACACACACACAAACACACACACACAAACACAAACACACACACACACACACACACACATAGCACCTGCACGCATAAACGGAAACTCTTATCAGTTGGGATTTATTTTACTTTTTTAAAGGCAAAGTGCAGGTTACTTTGTTTTATGTTTACTTTATATTTTATATTAATTATTTTTATGTATTATTTGTTTGGGTTGTGGAACGAATAATTTGAGTTTCCGTTATTTCTTATGGGAAAATTCTTTGATTTACGAGTGTTTTGATATATCAGCCTACTCCCGGAATGAATTATGCTCGCAATCCAAGGTTCCACTGTAGTTTTAAAAAAAAGGAAAAATGTAAATATAAATGGCTGATTATATATTTTTTAAAAAATCAACATACTCATGGTCAATACTGCTTTACCCTCTATACAGGATCGTGGGGGCCTGGAGCCAAACCCAGGAGACATAAGGCATGAGGCGGGGTACATCCTGGACGAGGTGTTATTCCATCCCAGGGCATTGGACACACACATTCACACACTATTGGGCAATTTGGAAAAGCCAATCACTTTTGAATTCACATGTTTGGGTTTTTGCACAGTCACATGGGTCTCTATTGCATGTGTAAAATAGTTTTTTTCTCTTTTTTTGTTATTCTTGCTCTTCAGATTCATCTTTCATCTTTACTGTAGGATATGTGTTCACAGACACTTGTGTGTGTGCATGTGTGCATGTGTGTGTGTGTGTGTGTGTGTGTGTGTGTGTGTGTGTTAAAAGTGTGTGTGAAAGTTTTGTGAAAACAATAAATGTCAGGAGTGTGTCTTAAAGCTGTACGTGTTACTGATGTAAAGTTCTGGTGTTTTTCACTTGCTTGTTGAATTTAGGCGCTAATGTTGCTAACGGTAGCTCTGTAAAAAATCTGGTCTGATTTCATAGGACTTACTATAAGTAGCAATAGATCCATTCGTGTGTGTGTGTGTGTGTGTGTGTGTGTGTGTGTGTGTGTGTGTGTGTGTGTGTAAATATAAGAGTGTTATTTCACATTTCGTATTTCATATCCTCAATTTAACCTGCGTAATAAAATTTGAAACGGGAGCTGAAAAGAGAAAAAGAGAAGAACCAGGAGAAGAATACAGACACGAAGAAAAGATGAATCAGACAGACAGACAGACAGACAGTTGGGCCAGACAGTTTCTGATTGATGTCTCTGGGGAAACGGTATAAAAGATGTAGAGAAGATGGATGTCACTCACTGTAGGATACGTGATGATAAACTTGGTCATGTGACCCACGGGCATGCACTGTGCCAGACGGCGTCGCTCCAGAGGCAAAGCAGGCTGGTACTCAATCTGAGCTGGAAATGACAGGAAGAGGGCAGAGTCAGGACTCGGGGCTTCATATATTCGCTTAAATATCACTTCTGTTGAACATAGATCGAGGCGCGGTCATGTGATTGTCTCAGTAGGTTTTCCCTTACAATTAATTGAAGATCACAGACTCCAGGAGAGCATGTGCACATCATCACACACACTGGAGGCTCCTCGACGTTATCTATAAACACGGGCCAATTAAACCTTTCCGGAGCCGGGGCTTAACTTTTAAAAGTAGGATTGTGTATCAGCTGTGATCAGGATAATGAAATAGTTCCAGGTTTGATCGGTTACTGAGATAAACGATGAGAAACTCGTGCTGTGTAATGATTTAAACATGAGCTTTGCACTGATGCTAAACTGCCGGCCATAAACTTCCATGATTTGTAAGCCACATTAGCATCATATCCTGAACGCAGGATTAAAGGAGCAAATCTTATGATATGAAATATCTAAGAGAGAGAGAGAGAGAGAGAGAGAGAGAGAGAGAGAAGCTGCCTCTTTCTCTCTCTCTCTCAGTTCCTCTTTTTGTCTGTCTCTCTCTCTTTGAATGAGAAAGAGAGACAAAAAGAGAAAGACAGAGGGATAGTAGGCAAGAGAATCATTGAGACAAAGTGCAAGACAGAAATAGAGAGATAGACAGCAGGGAGGAGAGAGAGAAAGAGAGAAAGGTAGTGTAAGACAGGAAATGAGAGAGAGAGAGAGCGAGAGAGAGAGAGAACGCACAGCGGAGCAAGAGAGAGACAGAGAGAGGCAAAGACAGAAAGAGAGAGACAGAAAGACAAACACAGAAGGACAGAGTGAGACACAGAAAGACAGTAGACAGAGAGAGCGAGAGGAGACATAGAGAGCGAGTTATTCAGGGAAAATGAGAGAGAGAAAGATCTCAAAGAGAGAGAGAGACGGTGAAAGAGAGTGAGTGAGTAAAGACAGAAAGAAGAGAGAGGGGACACACGAGTGGAAGAGCCTGCGGAAGTAAACGGAGAAAATAGGAAGAGTGAAGTGTCACAGATAGAGAGGCATGATGAAGAGTCAGCAGGGAGAGAGGGAGAGAGAGAGAGAGAGAGAGAGAGAGGGAGAGAGAGAGGGAGAGCTGCAGTATGAGGACATTAAGGCGTATGGCGTATGAGAGCGGACGTCTCGCAGCACTCTGATCAGCTCGTCTTATCGATCTGAGTGCCGCGCTCTCTCGTAAGACAGCACTCTGCTAAATTGGATGCAATGCCCCAGCGACTAGCTCTCTGTGAAATGACCGATATATATAACAGAGTGTGTGTGATTTAACAGAGTGTGTGTGATTTAACACTGCTACACCAAGCCGCTGCCTAAGAGCCATAATTAAGGCGTACCCATTTTACACGAGACTGATGCGATCCAAGACGGTTATGACTGTGTGTCAGGAAACAGACGCACCGTTCCCATGACCTCGGCTTCCATGTGACCGAGCATGTCACGCCTCGTTACCCAGCATGCCTGGGGTTCGACTTAATGCACGACCGCTTATGGTCCCCACCGTCGCTGCATTCAGTACCGGATGTGCACGGTGTCAGTAAACTATTCAGAATAATAATTGAATGTGAAATGAGTAATAAATGTGAAATGAGTGATTACATACAACTGCACATAACGAAGTGTTTTATTTCACGTATTCCACAGCAATTAGACTATCAATTGAATTTTTAATTATAACACATCATCTGTTTCAAGTTCAGTTTCTAGCATTTTAATGTTAGTTCCAGTAGGAGTCCTACATTGCAGAATTTATACAAGATGGCGCCGGTGAGGTCGGCTGCCGTCGCGACTGCTCCGATTATTCTCTTATATTTTTTTCTATATTTTTTTTCTTTTTTTTTCTATATTTTTTTTTCTATATTTTTATTTTTTTATTTTATTTTCTTATATTTTATATTTTTTTCTATATATTTTTTCTTTTTTTTCTATATTTTTTTTCTATATTTTTTTTTATTTTATTTTCTTATATTTTTCTTATGTATATTYTTTACTGTACATATATTTWATTATTATTATTTTATGCTTAATAGTCTTAAATAGTTTTTTATTCTAAGGTCAAATAGTCTTAAATAGTTTTTTAATAGTTTTTTATTCTAATAGTTTTTTATTCTAAGGTCACGAGCAGTCGCCTAAGCATTTCACTACATATCGTACTGTGTATGAATGTGTGTGTGACAAATAAAATTTGAATTTGAATTTGATCCCGTAATAATTGATCCCACCCAAAAAAAAAATGTTGCACCTCTAACTGGCATGGTAGTAAAATTCTCGCCACATCATTCAGAGATCATGTGTTCAAATCCCGTGTGATGACCGGGTTCGGTTCCCAGGTTATGGCGGGGCTCTCTCAGAGGAGAATCTTGGCTCCACAGATGATTTCGGGGCATCTGTGAGCTCACGTGAGTGAAAGCGAGGATAGCAGATTGCTCCTTTCGCCTCCCAACGGTGCATGAGCGAGCGTTCAAAAAGATGCAGTTGGCTGGCATCACATGGCTCAAAGGAAGCAAGTGATGGCCTTCGCCCACCCTGGTTGGTGCAGTAGGTGTAGCCTTGATGGGGAAGTGCCCTGATGATGGCTTGGAATTGACTAAATTAGGGAGAAAATCTGGAAAAATTTTAACTCTTATGTTGACTTAAAAAGGAATTAAACTCCCAGAATGCTCTGCATTCACATCATTGTGCATGGAGTATTCGTCTCCTGAAGCCAGACCATCAATAGAGAATTCTACTTTAAGGCGTCTGAGAGAGGACGTATGGCGAAAGCGACCAGATCTGTGGCGTATTCATCTCTTTCTGATACCCCCTCGTGTACGGGGGTTCAACCCTTTTTCATTTCCACCAACAGTGCAAATTAAATAAATTGGGAAGATGAAGTACATTAAGGCCTGGCCCTAGACTGTTCTCCAAGTGCTTACTGTACGTTATCTTTGCTGAGATGGATGACGTGACAGAAGGAGTTTCATATGAAGGACTCTGGGCCGCGTGTCATGGAGGAAGGAAAAACTCTGATAATTTGTTTAAGCACACAATTTTAAATCAGTTCATGTGGAGCATCCTTTATGACTGAGCTGTTACCATAGAAACAATAAGACAATACAGAAGTGACCTCAAACACAAACCTGCGATTTGACAGAAACCTAATCATCTCCTTCTGAGCAGTGTCTAATTAACCATCTAATTAACCAAACTTTTCCTTCACGACAAGTGAACTAATAAAATAATATGATTCAATACATTTAAGATAGTCAGACAAACATTCTATTTTTGCTTCCTAATTCATTTATAATGGAACAAAATGACCTGCGATGGTGTTCTGCTTTTTTTATGAGAATCTCTCAGTAATTATCGATCATATAATTAACAAAATTGAGTAAATGAATATTATAAACTATTCCTCACCATCACACTCAGTGTTTACACTCGGATCTACTGGACGTTCTCTTATTTGCTGTTCGTTGTCTTCCAGAACGGACGGAACACATAAAGCAGACGTGTGTGTTTGCGTGCGGGTTCCTGCTGAATTCTTGTGATTTAGAGCTCGTTGTATTTCTGTAATGTTTATAATTGTCACAGTTACAATAAAACAGTTTTGTGATCTCACACTGATCGATAATCATCAGTTGCCCGCTGCACACGGCTGTCACATTCCTCAGTGAAAATCACGCTACTGACCGCTACTGACCGCGCGCCAGGCTTCTCTTCTGTCCTGTCTATAGATGATTAGAGACATTTTCTTTTTTTCCTTTCTTTTATTGACAATTACAAGTTTTCCTTTTCTGTCTTTTACTTTTCTTTTCTTTCATTTTTTCTTCATTTTTCTTTCTTTTTTTCTTCCTTTGTCCATTCTTTTTTTCCTTTTTTGACCTTGAATTAATTTTTTATCATCCTTTTTTCTTCCTTCTTACAGTACCGCATGTGTGATTCAATTTTGTCTTTTTTCCTCTATTTTTTTTTAATTAACTATATTTCTTTTTTTCTTTCTATCTTTCTACTTTTTGACATTGATTAAATCTTTCTTAGGTTTTAAATGGGTCTATCTATCTATCTATCTATCTATCTACAGTATCTATTTCTTTCTTTCTACTTTTTGACATTGAATAAAACTTTCTTTCTTTCTACTTTTTTTTTACTTTTTTTTCTTTCTTTCTTTGAATTTCACAGTGACTGAATCTTTCTTTTTTTGACTAAATTGTTTTTCCTTTTTTCCATCTTTCATCCAGCCATTTCTCTGTCCATTCGTCCCTTTTCCTCTGCTCTGTGGAGAAATAAGAGCGTGGAATTGAGGGATTGTGAGATGGACAGAGCTAGATTAGCAAAACGTTTAGCAGAAGATACAGTAAGTGGCCTGCGCTCCCTTCTTTCTTCCTTCTTTTTTTTCTTTCTTTTATTGACAATTATCAGACTTCCCTATAGTCCTTTTTCTGTCTTTGTTTCTATATAACATTCTTTTCTTTTTCCAGGTTCTTTTAAAAAGTATCGCTGGAGCTCCGAGTGATGAGCGTAGACGGGGTAAATTGTCGGTGATTTCTGTGTCATGATGATCATATTCTGAAGCCTCGTCTCCTTTAGAGAAGTTCATCATGAGCGAGATAAGAAAGTCTTATGAGTGACGTGATAATGATCATAATGACACGATCAGACAGCAATGACGGCAAGGTTAGTGAAGGTCATGAATGAAGGAGAGTAAAGAGAGGACGGGAACATCATCACACTACACGATGTCATTCCTTTCACTAGGAATGCTTTTTATAGTTGTAGTTCAGAATTTTCACAGAATGCGAGGTTGTCATCACGAGGTTAACTCGAATATTTCAGAAACTCCTGGTCTCATGGAAATTTCCAGAGAGTTTACACAGAATGGTGCGGAAAACTAAAAACGCCGAGTGAGTGAGAGGCCTGTGTGTGAAAACACCCTGTTGATGAGGAAGATCAGAGGAGAATCAGAGGGTCTGAGCTGCCAGGACGTCAACAGTAACTCAAATAATCACTATTTACAACATGACGAGCTGGAAAGCATCTCAGCACGAAACATCAAACCTGGCGGTGGATGAGCTACAGCAGCAGAAGATCACATCAGCCTGTCTGTCGGACCGTCTCGCTTTCTGTCTCTCTCTCTACATGTCTGTCAGCCTGTTTGTCTGTCTTTCTACATGTCTGTCTGTCTGCCGGCCAGTCCGTCTTCAGTCTCTCTCTACATGTCTGTCAGCCTGTTTGTCTGTCTTTCTACATGTCTGTCTGTCTGCCGGCCAGTCCGTCTTCAGTCTCTCTCTACATGTCTGTCAGCCTGTTTGTCTGTCTTTCTACATGTCTGTCTGTCTGCCGGCCAGTCCGTCTTCAGTCTCTCTCTACATGTCTGTCTGTTAGCCTGTTTGTCTGTCTCTCTACATGTCTAGATGTCCATCAGCCTGTCTGTCTGTCTGTCTGTTTCTACTCGTTTCTCTCTCTTTCTATCTACATGTAAGCATGTCTGTCTGTCTGCCTGTCTGTGTTTCTGTCTGTCTCTCGAAATGTCTGTCTGTCTGTCAGTCTGTCTTTCTAAATTTCGAACAGCCAACGTGTCCCTGCTTGTTTTGTCTGTCTGTCTGTCTGTCTGTCTGTCTGTCTCTCTACCTGTCAGTCTGTCTGTCAGTCTTTTAATCAGTCTGCCTGTCTGTTGGCTTGTCTGTCACTCTGTCTGTCTTTTTGCCTGTCTGTCATGCGAAATGTCTGTCTCTCAGTCTGTTTTTCTGTCTGTTTTGCTCTGTGTCTGTCTCCATATCTGTCTATCTGTGATAGATATACGAGACAGACAGATACTAGTGAGAGTTGTTCCACACCCTATTGCACATACTGTATAAGCGGAAGGTGTGAACACTTCAGGGATCAGAATGTAGGATTCTGTGGAGGAGTTGTGTGAGAATCTGTCATGTGAAGAGGCGGGTGCGGCACGTCGTAAATGCAGATGCTGACTTTATTCAACACAAACACGACCCAGAATAACAAAGTTATAACAGGCAGGAAAGCTGAATGAAAACATCAGCTGACGAAAACAGTAATGCGACAGATGTGAGACTAAACACTGACGAAACCAAGGAATGTAAATAATAACACCGATCAAGATCACGAAAACACCAGTGAGACTGAAAACTCAAGATAAGACTCTTTCTGTCGTCCTGTACGTGCCTGCACTGGGAGGGTTTCAGTCATNGGGGGGGGGGGGGGCAGCTCGGTATAAATATTCATGAGGGAAGCACTACCTTTCTTTGAATGGTCAAATATGTTGATCTAAAGTTTGTCCGGATTAGTATTCATGCCTTTTTTTTAATGGACCACCCAACATTATTTCAAAAATTTACACAAGGATTGATTTTGAGGAATAAACCATTCATTCACAGCCCATTATATTAAAAAAAAAAAAAAGAAAGACGTGATTTGTCTTCCACAGACGGACAGGGGCTTAAATGCTTTTAGGACATCTAATCTTGTATTTAAAAGAAAATGGATGTAGAATTATTCAGAGAAAGAATGCGGTATTTTATTCTAATTTAATATTCCAAAAGGTTGGTGCGGTAGGATTATTACTGAAGCGTAACTCTGATGTAGAAAAAGCTTTTATAGGCAGAGTCCGATTTCTTGGTTATTGATTTAGAAGAAGAAGAAAAAAAAACTTGTGCTGTTAAGGAAAATAAATTTATTAACGTCAGAAACTTTGCTAATAAAAATTAACTATTTAATTTAACAGTTTTGCTAAATACAGTATATAAAAAGGTGCACACTGGGTTAAGAAAGTAGACTTTCGCGTATTACAAATATAGCAAAATCTTCATTGCAATAGTATATCACAAAAAAACAAAAATAAATAAAAGTGTACCATCAGTTAAAATATTAAACGTATACTAACATCATACTGTTACTAAACTTTGGAATTAAACTTTAAACATACTTCATAATAATTGTACTACAGTACACTTTCCAAAAATATACTATAGGAAAATATACTTTAAGTAAAAGGACAGTGTAATTTCCAAAGCACATTTATTAAAACCTTGTTTTTCAATTAATTTTGGGCATGTTCTTTAGAAATATTTGCGCAAAATAATCATAAGAAATTATACATTAGAATACAAATTTTAATACACAGTAGCCTCAGTATATTTTAAGTTACATTTGAATGTACTTATTCGTGCTTATATTTAGTGTCCTGCTCTCTCGAGAACGCTGGATCTCTCCCGTGCGTGCGCTCTCATTTTTGAGAAACTCACTTTTGCGCATTCAGGCTCATTAATGTACGTTATAGTGATGGGTTGTTCATGAACGATTCATTCTTTTTGAACGAGAAGAACGAGTAGTCTCAGTGAATGATTTGGGTTTTTTTTTTCTACTGGGTGCGCATGTGCAAAGAATTGCAAAACTTGGAAAATTGGAAAATCACACGTCTCCCATAGAACATTAAAACGTTGCCACAATTCCAGCCAACCGGAGACTAACGTAGGGGCAATGCTAGCCAATCAGAAACTGGGGGGCGGGCACATTTTCTGTTTATGGATTGGCTCCGCTATTCTGATTTGAATTCCACGGCTGTAAGCTGCATCATTGCGGGTCTTATCTTTATTATTTTATTTTCAGCGGCACAAAGTACAGTATAGAATATAGTGTCTAAAGTGTCTATATTGCTAAATCTTATAGTATGTACTTTGCCTGTAGTATAATGCTCCGTAGCACTCGGACTGTTTTTCGTCTCTGTGTAACAGCTGGAATCAACACACCAGGTGTGGACTAATTCTGCACCTGTATATTCCAATACTAATGACTGTCTTTGTTCAGACAACCGTTTATACTGTATTTCTGTTTGTGTGTTTGTGGGACAACATGAAGTTTTGATGAAGACAAATAAACTATAGCAGTGTTTTTAATGAAAAAAAATTTTTTTTTTTAATTGTAACCGTGTGTACAATAAAATCTGAATAAAATCTGCCTTGTCATTACTAATGTAATGTCTTTCAAAAACTTGCATTTAGCGTTTGTAAAAGGGCCTAAACGCTGGTACTGGCAACACATTTGCAATACAGTATTATAGAAAACTGCGTGTACTGTATGACATACAATAATAAAAGTATATTTTACAGATTAAACAGAAGGTGTACTTTTAAGTACTTTGAATTGGCCAGAAGTATAACAGCTTGTTACTGCTGCAGTAAGAATGTATTCACGGTATATTACTTTTGTATTTGTAACACAGGGAAAAAAGTATGTAATGTGCTTATACTACAGGACATTAAATATATACTGTAATTTATTCATTGCTGTCAGGTATGTACTGCACATAAGTAGACTTAATACACTTATCTTAAGCTTGCATTGTTGTTTGTATGTTTTAAAAACGTTTCACGGTGCACCTGGTGGAATCACGGGCCTTGACTATAGTGGCTGATGATACTGGAGGAAATATGAGGTTACACATTCATCTGTCATCAAGCATTACTCCAGAGTGCGCTAATGGTGTTCTAGGAAGGCAAAGTCCCTACCCCAAGTGGTTTCTTTAATTCTGAGGCTCTTCTTCATCCCACCATTCTGTCAATAAAGATTTAATTTTATTTATTTGTAATGACTGTAGGGAACTGAAGGAGGTGTGTAATATATGAGGATGAGTCAAAAATTCTCCGCATTCCGCAGAAGTTATATTAAAACTTCTGTAGGCTGCACTATTATAACTTTCTGTTCAAGGCAGAACCGTAGTACTGCAGTGTTGTAGTACTGTGTAGTAATATAGTGCTGTTGTGCTGAAGTGCTGTAGTACTGTAGTGATGTGGCAACGAAGTGCTGGAGTAGTGGAGTGCTTTAGTACTGTGTAGTAATGTAGTACTGTAGTGATGTGGTACTGTAGTAATGTAGTGCTGTAGTACTGTGTAGTAATGTAGTGCTGTAGTAATGTGGTACTGTAGTAATGTAGTGCTGTAGTAATGTGGTACTGTAGTAATGTAGTACTGTAGTAATGTGGTACTGTAGTGATGTGGTACTGTAGTAATGTAGTACTGTACTAATGTGGTACTGTAGTGATGTGGTACTGTAGTGATGTAGTGCTGTAGTGCTGTAGTACTATGTAGTAATGTAGTGCTGTAGTAATGTGGTACTGTAGT
>QMIH01000203.1:331281-348781 GCA_003987875.1 Clarias batrachus
TGATGTGGTACCGTGCTGTAGTACTTTGTAGTAATGTAGTGCTATAGTAATGTAGTAGCATAGTTCTGTAGCGCTGTAGCATAGTTTTGTAGTACAGTAGTGCTGTATTTCTACAATGTAGCAATGTAGTGCTGTAGTGCTATAGTACTATGTAGTAATGTAGTTCTATTGTGCTCTAGTGCTGCAGTACTGTAGTGCTGTGGTAATGTGTAGTAATGTTGTACTGTAATGCTGTAGTAATGTAGTACTGAAATGATGTGGTACTATAGCATAGTAGTGCTGTAGTATTACAGTTCTACAATGTAGTAATGTAGTACTATAGTGCTGTAGTAATGCAGTACTCTAGTGTGTAGTAATGTAATGCTGTAGTGATGTAGTACTGTAGTGCAGTGGTAACTGTAGCGCTGTAGTAATAGAAGGCTGTAGTAAATCTGCTCTCCAGCCTGAGACCGACTCTGAGGTTGAGTTAGTGAAGCACAGATGAATCCAGGAGAATGCGGAGTTCTTATCTACTCACACAGATCTCTCCATCGTTGGCAAGAAATCATATCAGTGGTCCTGCTGAGCGTCGCTCTTGGCACCACAGGCCTCTCATCTACTGCTAAACGTCTGCTAAACTAGCTCTGTCCATCTCTCCATTCCCATAATACCACTCTCTCAACAGAACACTGTAAAGAGGAAGGTACTGCAAGAAGAAGAATGCGTGGCTGGGTAGGTGGATGGAATTACAAAACGAAAATAGAAGGAAGTTTCTACAATCCATAAAGAAGAAAAAAAAAAGGAAGAAATGGTCCAAAGAGAAAAGAAAGAAAGATTTTGTGATTTTCAAAATGGAAGTAAGAAAGAAAGATGAATGAATGATTTACGTAGCTACTGTGAAAAAGGAATGATCCGGTGGATGAGGTGACTGCTCTTGTTCTAAATTAATCTCCCTCTTCCTCAGTGAATAAGCTCGGCCGTGTCCCTCCTGTAATTCCATAAATCCACTTTCCTTCTCGTTCCCTTTCCCTCCTCCTCCTTCCATCATGGAGGTTACCAGGGCAACGGAGGGCGGTAAGAAGAGAGGCCTGGCTAATGGAGCAGAAGAAGTGCTGATCTCATGCTCAAAGTCTTTAGAGAACAGGGACGAGAGGGAAAACGTGAGAAATGCTTCCCACTCGCGCAATAAACACTCGGGAGCCGAGGAGAAAATAGACGCTTTAATTAATGACCCAGAAATCGCCCACGCCAGAAAACAGCAGCAACGTGTCAACCCGCGAGAGCTCGGCTTTTTTTTACGGCTCGTGCCGAAAGACGCTCGCAGCAGGAAGCACGAAGCAGAAATCCCCCCGTCTCCAAGAATCGGCTACATCTGAGGCCGATGGGGGAAAAGAAATCAAAGTCTGATTTTAAGGGACAGGAGATTGGATTAATATCGAGCTTTGAGATCCTGTAGCTGAAGGCGACTTACTAAAGACAAGCTGCAGTAGGGAATGGACACATATATACTCCTTACCTGACCATTCACACACACACACACACACACTGTATATACACCCCAGTCAGCTAAAACATTAACACCACAGGCAGGTGAAGTAAATGAAATGGATTATCTCATAATCAGTTATCAATATTCTCATGCTCACTATATTCAACCCTTTGACACCTAATGAGATCATCAATGTTATTGATGACCTCATTACCTGTCAGATGAGGTGATGGATTAGACAGCAAGTGAGCACTCGCTTCTCAAAACTGATGTGTCGGAAGCAGGAAAAATGGGCAAGTGTACAGTAAGTGAGTGACTTTTACAAGAACCAACTTGTGATTTCTAGATGTCTTTGTGAGAGCGTCTCCAAAAGAGCAGGGCGCATGAAGTGTTCCTGTTAGTGTTCCAGTGGTCAGGACCTACCAAAAGTGCTCCAAGGGAGGACAACCGGTGAACCGGCGGGCAGCACAGGGACATGGGGGGCCACGACTCTCTGATGAATGACGTTTTCTTTTACATCATGCGAATGGGAAGAAGGCGAGTCAGCGGTGGCAGTGCGACGCTCTGCGCGAGGTTGAAATATTCAATTCAATTCAATTCAATTTTATTTCTATAGCGCTTTTAACAATGGTCATTGTCTCAAAGCAGCTTCACAGAAATGAAAAGAAAATGAAAAGAAGACTTATGGAAATGTATACATGTGTAAGAAAAATGTGACTAGATAATGAGATTGTCCCTGATGAGCAAGCCAAGGGTGACGGCGACGGTGGCAAGGAAAAACTCCCTGAGATGGCAATAGGAAGAAACCTTGAGAGGAACCAGACTCAACAGGGAACCCATCCTCATCATAACATACGCCACCATGAAACAAACTACGTATGTGGTCTGTAAACATTGTTACAGACCACGCGTTATGGCGACGGTGTCCCCTGATGATCTTTCAGCAGGATAATGTGCCCCGCCGCGCTGCAGCCACTGTTCAGGAACAGTTTGAGGAACGTTCCTAAGGTGCTGACTCTGCAGATCTCAATCTGATCGAGCGAAGAAAGTCTGATCCATGGTGTCCCTACTGCTCTCCACGTACAGGATTTAAATAATCCACAGCCAACCTTCTGTGCAGGTCTTGTGGAGTCCAGACCTCGATGGGTCAGGGGTGTTTTGGTGGCACAAGGGGACGCTATATAATATTAAGCAGGTGGTTTTAATCTTATGGCTGATTGAGGTGTAAATATAAAATCGCAACTTAGCCTGAGCCTGGTGGAACGGGGAAACTAGACAGCACGTCTGGATAAATATAGCACAAATGGGAACACTCCGGAAAGTACACACACACACACACACACTCTCTCTCTCCCTCTCTCTCTCACTCTCTCTCTCTCTCACACACACACACACACACACACACAGTAATTCTCCTAAGATGAGTGACAAAGTGTTTTTCTTGGGTGCTCAGCTAGGTTGTGTGTGTGTGTGTATGTGTGTGTGCAGTACATTTGGCTTGATAAACCAATACACCTCAGAAACCCCGCTTAATTTTATTTTTAAGGGAATGTTTAATCTATAATGTATTAGAATGAGCTGTCAGAGCTCCTTTTACAGAAAATTAATAAATACGTTCCGAACAACCCGAATACAGAAGTCAACACCACTTGTGTGTGTGTGTGTGTGTGTGTGTGTGTGTGTGTGTGTGTGTGTGTGTGTGTGTGTGTACAGTGTCAGAGAACGAATCATTAAACTGGACATTATAAGCATTCATTAGCTGTGAGGAGTAATGCACAATGGTGTTGGGTTGTTCATGAACAGTTTGTTCTTTTTAAACAAGTCTTTAACGTGACTCAGAAGAACGAGTAGTCTTGGAGAGTGATCCGTTCATTTTCTACTGGGTGCTCGTGCTCAAAGCATCGCAAAACCCCCATAGGTTATGTACAGGAAACAGAAATGAGTCGTTACCCTTGAGTCTTTTGGTCCGAATCGTTTGTCTATCTGTGACTCCCATAGACTCCCATAGGCGCTGTGCAGGGCAGCACACAGGAAACAGAACTGAACGGATCTCAATGAGTCTTCAGGTCCAAGTCATTCGTTCTTTTGTCCATGACTCCCTTAGATGCTATGCAGTGCAATAGATTCAAAAGAACGAACGACTCAGACCAGAAGATATGAGAGGTGAGCTGCTCATTCTGGTTATTATAATATGTCCTTACTGTAGCTGCGCTGTGATATTTGTTTATGTCTGATCAAAGGAACAAAATGAACTAAATGATTCAAAAAAAGGATGAGTTCATTTTGATGAACGAGATTCAACGAACTGAGTCACTGAAATGATTCACACTTCACATCACTACTGCACAAAAAGTTATAATTACATGTAGTGGTCAAAAATAGGAACTACAACCAATACAATAGCGGCAAGAATCAAGCTGCCCCAGGTTAGAATTGCCTAGTGGTCGAAAATAGGAAATGCAACGACTAATATAGCTCCACTGGTGTAGGAATCACACTGGCCCAGGCTCGGGGGAGGATGACAGGGTTGCTGGATTGTTGGGTTTGTTTAAATACACCCTGCAGTCACTGAGATTTTCTTAAATAGGAAACAATCTGAATTGAATCTAAATGCAGCCTGTGTGTCCATGACAGATTCAATTATTTATGCTGTGAGATATTGCTTAAAGAGTGCGAGGGGGAGAGCGCTGCCAAACATCATCATACACTTTTTGATAAGCTTGTGTTAAACACACAGCAAGACTGGAAACCGTGCCAGCCGTGTCATCATATTTTTCAAAAATTTAAGGAAGTAGAGGTTTCTTAAATTTTTAAATGAGCAAAACATAAATGGGAAAAAATGGATGGATGGATGGATGGATGGATGGATGGATGGATGGTTCCATCTACGTGATACCCAGCAAATAGGGCAACGGATACACATTTGCCGTTTCTATGACTTTATTTACAGGGTCGGGTTGCCAACCCAGTGGCGTGCGGTCTTGAACCGGGGACCTCCTGGTCCGCCGTCCAAAAACCTTAATCATCGAGACACAAAACAAAGACTAATAGTTAAATACAAAGTGTACACTTGGTCCATTCCAGGCTCACAGAATTGCATTCTGAAGAAAGCGCTATCCAACCGATTGGCTAGAACAGGAAGAGGTAGCCCCTCCCACCAGAGGATGGCCAGCTAACACACACACACACACACACACACACACACACAGGGCTGAGACGAGCTCATCTGTACCACAGACCAAGACAACTAGTTTTAAAGTATAAATATAAAATAATAAATTAATATAAAAAAGCAAATAGGGTAAATTAGTCAAATAATTAGATTTTTTAATATTTAAAACAATGTTAAACATATGTAATATCAATAAAAGGCATACAAGCTTATAAATAGAAAAAAATATAAGACAAATGTACGATTTTTCGAATGTATGATTTTTTTTATTATCATTATTAAAAATAAAAATAGATAAAGCTCGTGAGATCCAGTAACAGCGCTCGTGTTAGTCAGTAATTAGTGTGTGGGCTGTAAGTGATTTTAGTAAATATATTTAAAACATCGGTTTTGTAAACGATGTATAGTGGGCAGATGAAGGTGAAAACAATGTTTAACGCGAGGTTTTTAACTGCAGGTGCTAATTGTTCTTGATAACCAGGGCGAGCTCTAATCTCACCGAGACTCCTGGAGTCATGGAGAGAGGACAATGTGTTTAAAAAGAAAGTCTGAGAAAAAGTGAAGAAGAGCAACAACAAGAATAATAACTATTTAAGGACTTGTATCAGGATTTTAAACTAATTATGTTTTGTATAATGAGAGTGAAACTGGGACTTGTGCTGAAGTTTCTGGTGAATGAAGGCATGACAGCGATCGACATTTACTTGCACATTACGCTCCAAGACATTTGCACATGTTTGGGACATTAAAGGAGTTCCTGGGAGGCCAGGGTTCCAGTGTGCTGAGATAACTTTTCACACTGATGGTGTCCAGGCACTGGTGAGACACTGGGATCAGTGCATTAGTGTAACAGAGGATTAACCTGTTATTCATCAAAAGTCCCGCTTTGACCTGAAAGCCTCTTATTGTTTCTGTTTTCTACAATATTTGAACATGATTAAATGTCATGCTTGTTTGCACTAATTACCCCTATAATGTGTTAATAGATGTTCATGAAAACATGATTTAAATGGTAAAGGTGTGTATTTATATTTAGTTTTTTTTTTTTTTTAATAGTTTACTGTGAGTTGACAGAAAGAGCATTCCAGCTCTTGGTTTTTAAAAACATTCATCAAGTAAAAAAGATGCCAGCATAATCAAAGTTGCGTGGGTTTTTCCACATAATGCTTTCTTTTCCTTTGCTGATATTTAGTTTTACTTTAAAAAGCAGCTACGGATGTGTGCTTTGAGAGGAATAGATTTATTCGTTTTTTCAGTTTCCATTCTTTCACCGTCGATTTTTTTTGATCAGGCCCTGTTCTTCAAACATGGATCACTGGGTTATGACTCTTTCAAAGCATTGACATTGTGCATGAAATAACAATAAACAATCATTTCCATGTAAAGTTGCAAAACAAGTCATTTTCTGTTCTTACACACAGTATGTTATTAACAGCTATAAACAGCAGCTCCATGTCCAGCGTCTGATTTTTCTCTTTATTGAAATTAATAAAATAATAAAATAAAACAAAATAAAATAAAATCGAATAAATAAGCTCATAAGGAAGCAAGACTTGTAAACTCCTCAGAACTTTGTTAATGCTCTGATTTTCTCAACATTGCTAATGACTAAAACTGAAAGTTACAGCGTTTTCTTTGTTTGAACTTTTACACTGGAGACTCCTTCCGTAAATGATCAATAAGCACATTGTACCTTTTCACCTGCTAAATATTTCACCATATCACCTGCTGTCAGCTGTACACATCCCTGTGAATAAGCCGTTACTATGGAAACAATCCTATACACATTATAAATATCAGTTTCTATATAATAAATAAACACCTTCTGACCAATCAGAAGTGAGCATTCATAATTACTGTTCAGGTGCTGTTTGATATTTAACAAGTTTATTTTACAGCTGGATAATGAAGTTTTTTTTTTATGCTTTATCTATTCTATTTTAAAACACTTAAATATGTTAACTCTCACAAATTCGGTGTGAAAATCACGGGTCAGCATAGCAACAGAACAGATGGCGTATGAGAAGAAAGACAAGAAAATAGCTCAATCCACCCACGATCTGTCAATCAGTCAGAGATATACAGTACCAAGTTAAAGATTCACCAAGACAGCTGCTGTTATAGAAATCACATCATTAACATTATTATTAGTTGCGCGATGTGAACTGGTTTTAATCCCTTTTCGACAATGTTCAGCTGTTAAACTTTACAGGGATTTAAAATGATTTTACATGATGAATGAATCATAATATTTGAATATGAAAAAAAAAATACCTTTTTTTAACACAATGATACATTTTGTTCATTTCAAACACTTACTCAATTTCCGTCAGCGGTTAATCGCTTGGGTTTTCTTGCACTAGCAATGTCTATGAGAAGTGTCAGCTTCTGCTCATAGACATTGCTAGTGCAAGAAAAATTATTAAGGGCACAGTGCGTAGTGGTTAGCACTGTAGCCTCGCACCTCCATGTGTATGCCCTGCAATGTATTGGCACCCTGTCCAGGGTGTACTCTACATTTTTCTCCGCTTAATTAAATTCTATGATTAAACAAATGCAAAATATAGACTATAGAATCATAAACACTGAGGGATGAAAAAAGACTAAGATTTAAAAGTTTTTGAGGTTTAGGACAACACTTAGAGGTTTTATTGCATAAAAATCATTTGTTAGTCACATTCAGACATTCAGACGTCATCCAGTGTGTTTTACAAACAAACACAAAAACTTGATAAAAACTCCCTGCCTTTTGTGTTTTATTTATTTATTTATTTATTTATTTATTTATTTATTTATTTATTTATTTATTTGTGTGTGTTCTACTTTCCATGTATTGTGACTTCATATACAGTAAGAAGTTTCCCTGCCGCGGCATACTGCTCAGTTCTGCTGTTCTCAAGCGGGGCGTGGCTCAGCAGTAGCTCATTTACATAGACACTAAAACTGTACATTTGGAGGAGGAAAACTGTAAAATATGGGACCTTTAAAAACATAATGTTAATGGGTTATGAAAAAAAAAAACATCTACCACAATGCTAATTTCATCTAAAATGAGGTGAATAAAATTGTCATGGCCAACAGAGAATCTTGGCTATTTTGTTATTTTGCAATGTTATTATTATAACGTGTGGACATGCAGGCTGAAAATTTAAACTTATATTTACAATTCAAATTGAAAGTCAGATTAGTCTTAATCTGTAACCACTTCTCATTGTAAGATTCGGTTTTGTTTTATTTAGCGTTTTTTGTTGTTTTTTAAGTCGGTAATGAATTTGGGAACTGATTTGTTTCCAACACCGAAACGATTTATACGATTTAAATATTGTTAGAATCAGCAGAAAGAATCAAAGGAAATTGAAAATGCAAAGACAATGTTGTCCCCTGGGGGGCGTCGTGCACCCAGGTACTTTCTTCTATGGTTTAGGACTTTGGGTTTTTGGGAATCTTAATTTTGACTCTCTCACTCACTGTCTCATGTATCACAGTTTAGGTTCGTCGCAGGTTTAGTTTAGTTTTATTGAAGCTTCTTGTTTTCACAGGCTGTGTTGCGTTCCACAGTGCACATAAAATCCCTCTATTTGGAACACCCTGTGACATCACCAGTGCAGACGTCACTTCCTCTGGGCGTTACCCTGATAACGTAAGCAAGTTGAATATTTATCTCTGCTACTGTGGAAATTTCACACTATGGAAACTAAATATAAAATATTTATTTAAACAAAAAAATTATAATTTTGCAGTTTTCTTCCCCCAGATTACTAGCCTATGGAATATTGTTTTAAGTTTTTCTTATTAAATATCTTTAATTTAATAAATTATAATATCACATTAATTAAGGGCACAGTGTGTAGTGGTTAGCACTGTAGCCTCGCACCTCCATGTGTATGCCCTGCAATGTATTGGCACCCTGTCCAGGGTGTAATCTGCTTGGATAGACGCAAGGCTTCCTGCGACCCTCAGCACTATAGAGAATGAGTGAATAAATTAATATTACATAAATTACAGATTCTTATTGTGTTGTATTAATATAATGTCATCCTTGATAATAATGATAATAAATATATTATGAATATAATCCACTTCATAGGGGAATACTGTACTAGTAAACTGAAATGCAGATAATGTGTCGTCATCGTTCATTTGATCTAGTTATGCGGTTGTGTGTCTCCATTCTGTTTGCTTCCTGAAACAGTCTCGGTCTTAATTCTTGGGTTTCCTGTGTTTACATTTTGATAAAAGACTACAGTATATCTTTGTATACGCCTCACCCCCGTTTTAAATCATGCCAACTTAAACGTTCGGCATGGTGATTAAATGCAGCCGTGGTCATAGTGAATCTATCAAGAACACACTCGCTCATTTAAAGGCAATACATTTTATGATTCACGGACACAAGGACACTGCTGTGTCCTTTCTGAATAGCAAGCCCCTGTCATGGCCAACTGATGCAGAACTAAATTACCCATCAGCCCCAGCACACCACATGTCATTAATCGCTCACATCTGCACCACTATTTACTGTAAGTTCGAGGTTTGTCTTTTTTCCATGTGTGTGCCAAAGCATGGCTTGCAGACTGGATGTTTTTGCTTTAACTGTTGGGTTTTAAAGATTTTTGATTGTTGTGTTTTTCACTTTATACAGAAAAACTGATCTGCATTTGGAACAACCAATAACAGCAATTCTGCCTTTCCGGCGATAATCATCTCCTGTCTGGAGTGGAGCGACTCACATAAGTGCCTTCAGGTTTTCATCATTAAATATATCCTCAAACTGGTTTACTATGTTATACTAGTAATATACAAACTATCCGTACTGTTGGGTTGAGTCGTTGCCAGTGACTTGGCTATATGGACATCTAGAGGAAAGTTCATTTTGTAAAGCTACTGGGCTTCACATTGACATCATTACACTTGTGTACCTCTAACTCAGTGATCACAGTTTAGTGTGACGATCAGGTGTCCACTTCCCTTTGAACAATCAGAGATATCGACATTATTTCATTTAAAACTCCTTTTTTGTGAGTTTAACAATATGTACCGGAGTGACTGACAGGTGTGTCCTCTTGTCCAGGGTGGCAGCATTAGATGGACTGAATGTCTTACGTTTCCCAGGTGAGGACTAAATTTGTTGCTAAAACAGATAAACCAGAGAGATGTCTATGGAAGAAAAGCAAATAATTTTGAAGCTGAGAAACGAGACTTAATTCTAATGATTTGCTTTAAAACAAGAACAAGATCTTGGTCGATACAAAAGATTTTTAATAATGTAAAAACAGGCTACTATACTGATAATAATAATCATTATTATTTTTTTTTATTTTTTTTTTTTTATTATTATTATTTTTTTTATTTTTTTTTTTTTTATTATTATTTTTTATTACATCAATGCTACAACATTTGCAGTAGTACTTCAAATGTTCTTCACAAATGTTGTAGTATTGATGTGATTATTATTATTATTATTATTATTATAAATTTAAATATAGATCAATTAAGGTTTATCCTTAAGGTTTATCCTTAAAAGTCTCATCAGCTCTCTAAGGCACTTTATACTGTACACTGTAAAAAAATCAATTGTGAATTTTACGTTAAAAACCCAGCAGCTGTGGTTGCCAGAATTTTACCGTAAAAAAATACGTTATTGCACTGTAAAAAAATAAGCCGTAAATTTTACGGTAAAAAAACAGCAGCTGTGGTTGCCAGGAATTTACCAGGTAAAAAAAAGGTAGCGACATTTTTGGTTGTATAGGATTACACTGTATATTCCTATTGATTTTAAAAATAATTTTTGAGCCTGGCCAGGAATTGGTTAGTGGTTAGCACTGTCGCCTTGCACCACCAGGGTCTGGGTTCGATTACTGGCCAGGCTTAAAAAAAAAAAAAAAACAATTGAAATCCAGAAAATGAATGCAATTCCGTACAACCTAAAAACATTGCTACCATATTTTTTACGGTAAACCTCTGGCAACCACAGCTGTCGTATTTTTACCATAAAATTTACATTTTATTTTTTACAGTGTACTGTAGGTTTCACATTTATCTCCAGCATTGCTTTAGAAGGTTTATGAGTGTGTTATAACTGCTTCTACTCAAACTATTGGAACATACAGTATGACTGCACAGAATCATCATGGACATTATATATTAGATGATCAGGAGCTCAGGATCAGCCTTTTAAAGGGTTTTGAGGTACAAATGGAGGGGTTTCCACCATACGTCCATGTTTGTCTGCTCAGAACAGTGCATCTGTGCTCATTTGCACTTTTTCCTGGTAATTCAGCTGCATTCTTCTTTTCCTAAAACAGCTGTTTGTTCGGTTTGCTAAACAAGCTCCTCTATTGACTTTCACTTAAGTGCTTCAGTGTGCGGTTTGTCTTTTCACAACACCAGGAGCGAGGTGTGTTTTTAAAGCCCTCGACTCGTGTCCTCAACTGGGGGACTGACTCTGACTGAGAAGAGACAAAACAGAGCATGACTCCTTCCGTCACTTCACATTGTCTGAGCGCTGGGCAAATATTTGCGGAAGCAGAAAAAAAAACAGCTGGGAATCACATTTTAGTGTCGGAGAGCAAAAGAAATAAACCAGTTCCTGAGTACAGTGGGAAATGGAGAAAAAAAATGTGCTAATGTCAACTCTGGCTGAGCTCTTCATGAATCACTGAGATGTGAGAGACAGGCGAAGAGGCACACACAAGTCATTACGGGAGATCGATCGATAGTAAAGGTAAACCTGAGAGCTGCAGAGCGGAGGTGTGTGTGTGTGTGTGTGTGTGTGTGTGTGTGTGTGTGTGTGTGTGTGTGTGTGTGTGTGTGTAAATGATAGCGTAAATAATAAATACAGGTCCAATGTCAAAACCTCCCATGCACAGGAATGTGTAAATAATATGTGATGTTATAGTCTGATAGAGCAAATAAGTTAATGCAAGTGAACAATCTGGGTCCTTAATCATGTGGAAGAAAATAAATCATATAGAGAAAAAGACACAAAAATAAGATATAAAACTGAGTTATAGAAGAAAAGAATCATGAAAATAAAGAAATCATTTAAAGATATGAAACTAAACAAAAAAATCTCAAAAAAAATAAATACAGTGGTACCTGTATATGAGCGAACAAACTAAGCCGAACCGAACGCCAGTTAAGTTAAGTTGTGTGTACGTCCGGGAGCCGTGCAAAACTTGTTTGCATCAATGGAAAGCCTGGCAAAGCGAGTTCACAATTTGTTTTTTGTTTTTTTTTTGTAGGTTTATTTGCATTTTGTGCAAGATTTAGTGATATCTATTTGTTTAACATTTTCCTTCATTTACATGTATTTTCTACATTTTTTCATTGTTTTTAAACTATCCAATTTGTGATTATAATGTTGGAAATTGGTAATATTGGTAATATTTTTGGGTGGCTGGAACAGATTATTTGCGTTTACATTATTTCCTATGGGACAATGTGTTCTGCAATATGAAATTTCACATTAAGAACTCGCCTCTAGTATGGTTTAAATTTATATGCCAAGGTACCGCTGTATATTGCTTAAAAGTTCAAATGAAACAAAAAAGGTCATGAAAATACATTAATTAATTGAATTAAAAATTTTAAAAGACATAAAAATGAAAAAAAAAATGATCACGTTGTGAAAATAAATCACATTAAATATATCCATTTGTGAAGTAGTGCATGAGAAAAAAAATTATCATATAAAGTATAGAAGCGAAAGAGGTGCAAAAATAAGTCAATGTTCAAAGACAAAGACAAATAATTTAAATTTTTAAAAATTAATGTTAATATAGAATTATCAAGAGGCATCGCAAGAAAAAGGATTAGTTATATGGGAAAAAACACATCAAAACTCAGCAAAAATTATGTGGTTTTTGTTTAATCACATATAAACCACAAAAAAATTATTATGAAGTAAATGTCACTTAAAAAAAAACATTAATCGTGAGGGAAAAATCTCAGGTAAAAGAAACACACAGAAGTAATTAATCACGGAAAAGAAATAGTAGTTGGTGCGAAAATAATAAAAGTTCTAAAATAAAAATGTAAAAATAAATGTATCATGTGAAATCATTTTATTTAATTAAATTATGAGATGAAGCCTGCAAATAACAGGGAAAAAAGCTAGATTTAAAATTCTGAGGTTCTACAAGCAACAAATAGCAGCTTGACAACTTTGTGTGTGTGTGTGTGTGTGAGTGCGTGTGCGTGTGCGTGTGTGTGTGTGCGTGCGTGCGTGTGTGTGTGCACATTTAGAAATAACCCTGTTTATATTCAGACACACAATAAGGAGGTGGCGTACAATGACAGCTGAAAAGGTTAAACAAAGTGAAGACGCTGCGTTCCACGACAGGAACCTTTTCAGGGACTTGAGCTACTGTAGGTTACCAGCACAGGAAGCGTGTCTGAGTCAGTAATTTTCCTGTAAACTGCTACCGACTGCGGCCGATTCACTCTCTACTTCCTCAGAATGTTCCAGAACCTGTTTTTTAAATCTTCAACTTTTTTTTACTTAAGATTCTGGAATCTACAACATGTTGTTGAATTGCATAAAGAAGAAAAAAAAAAGTGCATCCACTTAGTCCACAAGTCTTAAACGCTTCTATACATGATGTTCTAAAGCTCTCCAAAAAGAGTTCCCTAAAGAGTTCTGTAAAGGTTTAATTCCTAAAAAAAAATTCATCTTTACCTCTGTTTACATTCCATATCTATCTGTTAATATAAGATAACATAATATTTCTGGACCGCTATTCATCCTCAAGAACATGTGATGAAGTTCCATAAAGCGTTGTAGAAAACAAAATATTCCTTAAATACTGGAGAGAATTCTAACCATGTCCAGAACTCTTTACTATAACATATATTACAGTATTCGCTAAAGAATTCACCAAATCTCTATTTTCGATATTCTGGGTTTATGAACATGCTATACAGAGTTCTATAAAGTTTTACTATTATAAATAAATATAAACTATTTATTTATTTTAAACTATAGCATGATATACAGAGTTTGATCAACAGTTTAGCTCTGCTGTTTAATCCCCATGTGCTTATAACAAGCTCTGTTTGATTAAGAGTTGTGGCTCACTAAAATATATCACAACCTACTGTATAACATGCTATGTAGACTTTCACAGAGTTACAGAACTTCCTAAAAAGTTCCCAGAAGCTAGAACATGCTAGAAATGGTTCCATATCACTTCACTTACTTAGAAGCTTCCAGAAGATAAAACATGCTAGATCCCGAACAATGAGTTCCTGATCTCATTGTTTCCTAAAAATAAATAATAAATACAGTGGAACCTTGGATTACGAGTAACATGGTTTACGAGTGTTCCGCAAACCGAGCAAAGATTTTTAATAAATTTTTATTCGGAAACCGAGCAAGTATTAGTTTACCAGCGCTGAGTATCATGTATCACACATGCGACTCTTATTTTGACACCGAGCGTCACTCTCTCACTCTCTTTTTTCCGTTAAAACAGTGTTTCCGCTGTGTTTATGCGTTTGTTGTGAGTCCGTTAAGATACGCTCATGACAGTCTCAGAGAGATTTCTTTTTTTCCTGTTAAAACGTTTCCATTGTGTGTGTGTGTTGTGAATCTTAAAAAGCGAGGTGGGGAGAGGGAGGAGGAGTGTTGGTTGCTGTGTAAAATGAGGCGAGGGAAGGGGCTAATTCCACACACACACACACACACACACACACACACACACACACACACACACACACACACACACACACACACACACACACACACACTGCGCGCACCAACAGAAACACTTATCTGTCAGAATTTATTTGTACTTTTTTTTTAAAGGTAAAGTGCAGATTAATTTGTTTTATTTTCATTTTATAGATTGTATTAATTATTTTAGGTATTTCTTTTTTGGGGCTGTGGAATGAATAATTTGAGTTTTCATTATTTCTTATGGGAAATGATGATTTGGTTTACGAGTGTTTTGGAATACGAGCCCACTTCCCGGAATGAATTATGCTCGTAAACCAAGGTTCCACTGTATAGTATAACATGAGTTCCATAAAGTATGTTCTAACTATAAGAAGATTTTAAAACCAATAACATGCTCTAGAGAGAGCCATAAAGATTTTTTTTTTCTTATAAGAGGTGCTATACAGATTTCAGAGATTTCTGGAACGCATTATTCTTTGCGACGATGACAGTTGTTAAAAGCGCAATGCAAATAAAGTTTAATTGAATTACTCTTCAAATGATTTGTCAACCTCTAGTCCTGGAATATGGTCGTGTCATCAGGGAAGAAAAACTCCATCTGTGTAATAACCTGGTCATTCGGGACATTCAGGTCATGAACAGTGGACACTATGCATGATGGGTGCATCACTTCATGCGCTTCCCTTCTCACCCTGACACGCCCAGCCCTCTGGAATAGACTCATCAGGTCACATGACTTTTTTGCCTCGCTCCAAAGTCCAGTCTTTATGCTTCAGAGAGTGTGAGTGTGTCCATCAGAAAAGTGGTTTTCTTATGAACACACAGCAGTTTAGTCCAAATCCTGTGAGCTCTCATCACGTTGTGTGTACAGAAATGCTTTTTCCTTTCACTATTAAACCTGGCTCTTATTTTTACTGTTGCTTTTTTATAATGCAACTTTATAGGTTTAAATGATCTCCGATCACATCCACATTTCGCCCACAAGATTGTTGGTTCAACACAACAGTTCCAGAACTACTTTCTTTATAGCACCTGAAACTCTTCCTCTAAAAGTTTTAAATCTCGGAAAAGTTTAATTAGCGCTAACTTTATCACCTGGGTAATTTGTGAGCTTTTTTTTTTTTCACTTTCCCTCTCTCAGTGAGAGCATAGTCAGCCATTAGATACAAAAGTGGTCTCCAGCAGTCTACGGTTACCGAGCAACCACATCGTGCTAACAATCAGAAGCATAGGTATAAGGCCAAGGTTACTCCGCTTCTGATGTATTGTGACACGGTTAACACTGCAAATCAAAAATGACTACATTTTCAATCGTGTCAGAAACCTGTCCTGACCTCTGACAGCCAGGTGGTCTGCATCAATCAGATGTGGTTTCACCTCCCACACGATGCAATTTACTCGTGTGATTTAGCAAATAATGATTAGCGAGAGTACAAAAAGTGCATGTTCTTGGGGTTACCTTGTTTGATAAATAGTGAGCTATGGAAAGATTAAAGGCTATTTCAGGTCACGTCTCGTACACTACGTACAAAGGAAGTCATTTTCATTTGAACTTTGAAAGCAAAGACATCTTGTTACATAAGGGGGCAGTACTGTACAGTACACCTCTCAGCCATAACGTTAATGCCACCTGGATATGATAGGATGTGACCCAAAACAGTCCTGTCCCACTGAGGCATGGACTCCACAAGGGCTCTGTAGGTATAGTATGTGTTCTGCTGTGGTATGTGATATCATGCAACCAGGCATCCAAGGAGGCTTCTGACAAGCTCAAGAAAGCATACTGTACACCACAGCTCAAGTTCTTAAGCACACAGACCCTTCCAACCTCATCATTGTAGATCTTGATGCCTCCAAAAACAAGAGTGGGAGGCTTCATGTTACAGCAATTGGGAAACAAACCCACACTCCTTGTTCCTTTCTATTCTAAGAAGCTGTCTCTGGCTGAGCAGAACTATGACACTGAAACCAAGGAACTGCTTGTTGTAGAGGGCAAGCGATCCCTTCTTCATATTCACAAACCACAAAAAACTAGGGGACATGAAGACAGTCCAATGACTTAACCCTTGGCAAGTCTGTGGGGTCCTGTTCTTTGCAAGGCTTCAATTCACCCTTTTTTATTCAACCAGGCTGCGAACTCATCTTTGTCCCATTTCCATACATGAGGTTTGTATCTGGAAATATCACATCCTGCCCCTTTAAAAGTGCCACCACATGGGCTAGAGACCAATGGAGACAAACCACCCCAGCTCCACATCTGTAACATTTGTCCTGCGGGGAAACTCATCCGCTTACTGACACCAGAACGACCACAATCTCACCAGGCGGTGAATTCATCACTGACCTGCCTGAATCAAACAACAACACTGCAGACTACAAATATGGCCACCAACAACTACACTTCTGCTTTACTATCTGGTTTACCTTTTTCCTATAAAGAAAGTGAAGCTGATGTGATGCCATTTAGAATTTTAGGTAAAGATCTACAGAAGGCTGTCTACATTTTATGTCATTGTAAATTTTATATGAAAAATTTCACCATACTATGTCAGTGCTAGGACAGTGACCATACCCAACTGTTATCTCTCCTTCTCTTCTCCTCTCTCTCTCCTCTCTCTCTCGTTCCCTCTCCCTGTCTCTCTGTTGAGCTATACATGTCGCTCCTGAGCTGCCAGGGATCCAGACCCCCGCTGCCCCCTGGACCTGTTTGACTCATCCTGCTGTCCCGCTTCTGGTTGGAGATCTCGTTACATGCGTGTGGTGACTGGGGACGGTTCCACTTTACCATGGGGACGGTTCCACTTTACTATGGGGACGGTTCCACTTTACCATGGGGACGGTTCCACTTTACCATGGGGACGGTTCCACTTTACCATGGGGACGGTTCCACTTTACCATGGGGACGGTTCCACTTTACCATGGGGACGGTTCCACTTTACCATGGGGACGGTTCCACTTTACCATGGGGACGGTTCCACTTTAGCATGAAGACGCTCCTGTCCTCGGCTGATGCAGACAGCTGTTCTCTGAGGACTCGTGCCTGCAGTCTCTCGATAGTTCAGGACTGGAGTTTCCTACAGTCTACCTGAGCCCCCAATAACAAACTGGATAGTTATTACTCCTTTTAACTCCTGTTATTCTGAACTTCCAGCCTTCTAACGCACAGTATGAGTGCTGATCT
>QMIH01000203.1:362992-404695 GCA_003987875.1 Clarias batrachus
AAATAAATAAATCAATAAATAAATCCCGGAAGGAAATAAATAAATAAATAAATAAATAAATAAATCCCGGAAAGAAGGAAGGAAATAAATAAATAAATAAATCCCGGAAGGAAGGAAATAAATAAATAGATAGATAGATAAATAAATAAATCCCGGAGGGAAGGAAGGAAACATGAACAAAAGGAAATAGATTAATTAAGAGAGACTTGGGGCACGAGTACCCTGGATGATAGACAGAGATGTACCCCGCCTCGTGCCCTAAGTGTCCTGGGAGAGGCTCCAGGCCCCCTGTGATCCACATACAGGACAAAGTCTTATACACAGTGAGTGTTTGATGTTTTCTTTCTCTTATTGATTGATGTTCTTTCTTAATTAATCTGTTTCCTTTTGTTCATGTATTGACTTCACTTTCTTTCTTTCAATACTCTTCTTCTTCTTTCTCCTCTCTCCTCCTAGCTCTTTCTCCCTCCTCCCCAGATAAGACACCATTTGGTTGGCACACTATTTAATCAAAAGTTTGTGCGCTCCTGACCATCACACCCGCAAGTCGTTCTTCCTTAAACAGAAAGTTAGAAGCGACACTTACATCGACATCTACAGTACGGTACATTGTCTCTGAATCCTATAGCGTTACGGTTTCTCTTCACTGGAACTAAGAAACCCAAACCTTTTCCAGCACAAAGTAAACAAAGCCAGCTCCATGAAGACATGCTGTGTTAAGTGAAAGTTGGACTGGAAGAACTCGACTGTCCTGACTGAAATCCCTACATCGGCACCGGAGCGCGCTAATGTTCTCGCAGAACGAGCGAGTGAACACAGAGTCCACACAGCCACAGTCCAACATCTAGTGAAGAGACTTCGCAGAAGAAGACAGTGGAGCGCATAATAACATCAAAAGGAAGAATAAATCATAAGCACATATTTGCTTTGATGGTCAGGTCATATAGTGTGATGAATTTTTTTCTACCTGATGCTGGTTATATATCGAGTGATAGAGAGAATAAAGCGTCGCTCTGTATAAATATTTGAAGGCAAGAAGCGACGTGCTCTTGCTCTCATGTTTGCACCTGGTGTTTCCGTGTTGATCCCCCTACGTCTGCGTTCGGTAATTTGTCTGTGATCGCATCTCATTTCTCCCACGCAGAATGAAAACAGGCTAGCGGGCTAGCTAGCGAGTGGGAGCTCAGCCAGCTGCCAGGAGTCAGATTGCTTTACAGCGCTGCCTCCGATTATTTTTCCTCCCTTATTAGTGGATGCAGCTGGATGCCACGACGGTAAACTGTTCACTTCACATCAGGGATGTGATCTGATGAGGTTGTATCCTGAGGGCAGAGCCCCGTACCCACGCATGCCCGTGTTGCTGGAGTACATCTGGAATAAAAAGAAGGAAAGCTTGTAGAAAGTGTACTGTGTCGTTATACCCTCCACAGGAACTGCACGAAGTCAAGCAGCACCAGGGGAGAGAAGGAGGGAATGCTGGAGGTGTACGTGCTGATCTTAGTATTAGCGCCACCCAGGTGGTGAACTTTCTTCCCCTTGGTGAACTGTGGGTAAACCTCCAGCCCCAGCTCCTGGATCAGGTCCATAACGTGAGTCTGCGATCTGAGGAACAAAAGAAAAAGAGCTATACAGCTTGTCAGGTGCTGAAAAAGTCTTGTTAATGTCGGGCAAAATTGAAAGAAAACCAGGGGGAAAGGGGAAATACGGGGAGGGGGTGGGGGACAAGAGAGACAGAAAGAGAGAGAGAGAGAGAGAGAGAGACCTCACCTCAAGGTCTGAATGGGAAAGAGACAGACAGAGTGGAAAAGAAAACTAGAGAGTGACAGACGGATGGACAGACAGAGGGAAAGGGTTAGAAAGAGTGGGACAGTCAGAATGGACAACTGACAGACAGGCAGAAATATACAGTATATTGAGACAGACAAGTCAATTCAATTTTTATTCAATTCAATTTTATTTCTATAGCGCTTTTAACAATGGTCATTGTCTCAAAGCAGCTTCACAGAAATGAAAAGGAAATGAAAAGAAGCCTTATGGAAATGTATACATGTGTAAGAAGAAAAATGTGACTAGACAATGAGATTGTCCCTGATGAGCAAGCCAAGGGTGACGGCGACAGTGGCAAGGAAAAACTCCCTGAGATGGCAATAGGAAGAAACCTTGAGAGGAACCAGGCTCAGCAGGGAACCCATCCTCATCTGGGTGATAACAGATAACAGAAATTGTAGAACATCATGTGTGTTAGACAATGAGTCTGAGAGAGAGAGAGAGAGAGAGAGAGAGCGGNGGGGGTTAGAAAGACAGAGCAGGACAGTGGAACACAGATAGACACTGTAGATGAGGCAGGCAGAGTAAGAGAGAGACAGACAGACACATAGTCAAACTCTCAGAAAGCGAGAGAGAGAGAGATACAGAGACAGACAAGATGAGACACTCAGTCAGAGAGCGACAAAGACAGACAGACAATGTAAGAGGAAGACATTCATTGTGTGACGTTCAGAGAGATAGACAGAGATAGACAGACAGAGAGACAGAAAGGGATGGAACAAAGAGAGAAGGAGAAACAGAGGCAGACAGACTTGTGAGAGAGACAGGAACAGGCATGCTGGTCTCACCTGCCCACCCACTGCCCCCCCAGATCCCAGCAGTCCAGGCCATTGGAAGCCGGTAAACTCCGAGTCAGAGTGCGTCCCCCTACACGACCTGTCGAACAAGACGTCAAGCACGTGAGCGGCACCTCATCACTTCATCAGCAAAATGAGAAGTACCCAGTGTTTTCTTCTCGTTACCCAGAGCACTGGTCTGATCTGTTCAGCCGCAGTTTCATAATGAACACACAATCGTTTACACGTCTCATAAGAACATACAAAAAATCTCAAACCGTGTTCTAAAACTTTGCCTCGGCCCCGGATACGTCCGAGACATCACAGCATTATGGGAAAAGAAGGAAGGTAAAGATGGCTAAGGCTACAGTAGCCACTTGTTTAGTTATCTATTTTATTACCATTGCTCTAAACCAGCGAACCCGCGGAATTATCATCGATAATTAACGTTACTTTAATGTTAGCCAACAACGTTAGCTATTAGTCTCCTTGCTTATGTTGCCTGATATATCCAGTGTTAGTCATGATTTTTTTTTTTGGATATAATCGCATCTATAAATAAATTATATTAAATTATATATATATAGTGTACTTTCACTCATGTGAAAAAGTTAGTACCCCCTCTTTTCATTCTAAGTGCTGTTGTGTAAAAACGATCTTATCATAGTGGGGCTCGGGCAAATCCAACCTCAGACTAACAACAACATACAACGTTCTTCATCGTGCCATTATTTAGTTAGCAAAAATAAAGCCAAAAAGAAATCAACATGTGGGCAATACTAAGTGCCCCCGGGATTGAATAGCTTGTAGATCCACCTTTGGCAGAAATAACATGACGTAATAGCTTCCTGTATGACTTGATCAGTTTAAACTCGCATGGTTTCGGTTCATTCTTCTTTAAAACATTGCTTCAGCACTCTTAAGGTCCCGCCACAGCGTTTCAGTTGGGTTGAGGTCTGGACTTTGACTGGGCCGTTACAGAACTCTGATTCTTTTTTATTTTTCTGCCATTCTGATGTAGATTTACTGGTGTGGTTTGGATCGTTGTCCTGTTGCGTGATCCCAATTTCAAACAAACATTATCTGTCGAACAGATGGCTTCACATGTGCCTCTAGAATACGCTGGTCGACGTATTGACTGCAAGGTGCCCGGGTCCTGTGGCTGCATAACAAGAGCATTAAGGCCACACAACTCTACTTTGGTCTCATCTGTCCATCAGACTTTGTCCCAGAAACCTTGTGCTTTGTTCAGATGCAGTTTCCAGAACCTAGTAGTAGTAGTACAGAACCTTTCAGAAGCTTGAAGTCTCAACCTTCTGATCAGTAACAGTTTGCGTCACCAATGCCATACAGTGATAGTAATCGTACAAATGTATTTGAGTTTTTACACATTTTTAGATATTTTAATCTAAATTTACATCCAATAGCTGGTCACACTGGCATGGTGTAGTAGTAGGTTGTAGTTGATATTGTTGTAAATGTAGAAGTAAATAAGTTGACTGTAGACTTGCTATGATTATATTCTTCAGCTATTAGACTGAACTTTAGGAGGATTAGTCAGTAAACACACCTTTGGCCTCGAGCACCAGCACTCGGAGCTTCTCGTTTCTCTCCTTCAGCCGACGTGCAGCGCAGAGCCCCGACAATCCTCCTCCGACCACCACCACATCACACACCTCACACACTTCACCCTGCTGCTCCTCATGCATTCTGCAGAAACGCAATGCACAACTGAAGCCAGAGGTACGCTGTGCACAACTACAGCCAGAGGTGAGCTGGTGTACAGTTTCACCTTCGCACTGAGGATTAAAGTTCACATACGACACACATTTTCCTCTCAGTCTGATTTTCCCTTTAAATGAAAACCCCGCGAATAAACAAAGGGACAATTTTTACTTCAGGTGAAATGTAAGAACTAATTTATTTGAAAAAAAAAAAAAATAACATTAGTGCTTTTTATGCCTGTTAAAGAGTTTAGATAGAAGCTCAGGTTATAACACACCCCGTTAAGGGACCGTCTACAAAGAAGAAATTTATTATTTCATTTAATTAATTTAAGATTTTGTTTATTGATGTTTGAAAATGATTTCTTATATAAATTCCAAGCTATTTCAATGGCTGGATTGAATAGATGCAGTAGACTGTATTCTGGCTGGTATTCAATTCAGCCATCAAAATACCTTGAAGTTTAAATAAGAAATCATTTTAATTCCAAAATACCATAAATTTTATATAGGAAATCATTTTCATACAAAAATATGCTATATTAATATAAATATATCTGTAACGTCTGGCTCAACCGAATTTAATGAAACCTTGTCCTTCTGTATTTGCCTGAAGTTAAATCTGCACAATAAATGAAATTAAAATGTTGAGTAGATGGGACGTGATGAACAGTTTTGTGCCAGATTACCTCACAGCAGGAATCGCTTTTTGGGACAAATATAGTAATTTTGCCCTCAAAGTGGGAGTGGCTATACTCGTCACTCAAGCGAGCATCAATGTGATAGTTTACTGTAAATACACAGAATATGCGGAAGACACAGAAATGCCCCAACAACGCGCCCAAATGCTGACGAAACAGAAACACATGTACTGAGAAAAATCACATATTTCTGCTCCAGCTGGTTTCCTGAGATACACTTTTTATATTTTTAGCTAAACACTTGCCTGAGGTCATATACGACTTTTTAAAAGAATGTCTTATAAATATTTGTAAATACAAATCCCCAAAACATTTAATAAGCACTCTATAGGTTTTATGTTTTATTGGTTTATGTAATTGTTTTTATTATTATTTTGTAATTATTTTTTTGCAGAACAATAAAAATAAGTTACATTGTGTGTTCATTTAAATTGTTCATTTATATATTTTTTTTTCTTAATGAGAAAGTTATTAAAATTAATAAACTGAAATGTTTAATATACTGTATTTGTTAACATAATAATTGTTTTTTTAATTACTATATACCGCTAGCTAATGTACAGTACAATGTATGGTTGAAAAAAAGGATTTTAAAAAATAAAGTAGTAGTAGTACTTACTGTATAATAATAATAGTTAACCTGAAAGAAAAGATGGTGACATTTCTTCTAGCTTAGTGTGACCATATTAATATGTGACACTTATTTTTATTCCTTTTTCAGTCTTTTATTGTGTAAATTCTGTTCCAGGAGCATTTCTATCCATCCGTCTGCTTAATTACTGACGCCGATGCTGTCGAGTGAGTGAAAAATGAACCAGTAAATGGGTGAAATGTAACCGTGGGATGTTTGTGTTTACATCAAACAGTCATTATGATTTAATCAGTGCATACTCTCCAAACTTCCTGCCTTTATTTATTTATTTATTTATTTATTTATTTATTTATTTTAATTAATGACTTTGAATGAGCTTGTCTAAAAGATGAAACATGATGAAATCACTGGAAGAAAAATCTGTAATAAAGAAATTGCATGGACATTTAGCAGAACTTAAAGCTGATTTAATTTGTCGCTAAATACAGGTAATAAAAAAAATTTATAAAATCCGTTGAGTGTGTACGTACAACAATGTCAAAGTCATATCGGAAAAGAGTGTTGTGACATACTTATCCACAGTATCAAACTTACAGTACAGTATGTCACGTCACCCTGTTTTGTCTCACAAGGATAAATCGACTATTGAATCAGGGTTTACAGCTGCTATTGCATTATGCAAAACTGGAGCAGAAAAAAGAAAGATGTATTTTTCTTTAATAAATATGCAAATACTTGTAATAGTTAGCTGAGATGATGAAGATGAGGATAAGATGAATAAAACACCAAGTGCTCCATGTAAGACCCCATCTCTCATCCGTACGTCTGTCTGTCTGTCTGTCTGTCTGTCTGTCCGTTTGTCTGTCTGTCTGTCTGTCTGTCTGTCTGTCTGTCTGTCTGTCTGTCCGTTTGTCTGTCTGTCTGTCTGTCTGTCTGTCTGTCTGTCTGTCTTTCCGTCTGTCTGTCTGTCTGTATGTTTGTCTGTCTATTTGTCTGTACATACAGATCTCTGCCTGAAATTTAATTTACACCATCAGTGAGATCACAATGTTGAGTAAAAGTGATGTTATGAACAGTTATGTGTGGGATTTAATAATCTACTTTAAAATAGACTCCTAATGCGCCACTGTCTCAATGTAAACGTGCAAACACCTGCGCCAATAGATATTAATGAGAAAAGATAAAGTGAATATTTTGACTGGGATTAGTTCCTATTTTCACTTGAAATAAGTGAAATAACAAGTGAATTTCTTCTTAAGACAAAACTTCGTCTTTATCCGTTCCTCACCTGTGATTCACTCCCCGATTACCGAAAACAGGGAGTGTATTTGGGGAAAGAAGTACAACTTACCGGAAACGAGGCGTAAGACACTCAACCTTACAGAATGTTATCACTAACACTAGTGTACACTACAGTATACACTATAATGTCGGGGTTATTGTAAAGCATGTATGTATATACTGTATAAAGGAAATTCACCAACATGCATCAGGTACTATTGTATCTGCATGCTATTATTCATTATTATCCGTACCCTGAATGCTTTGGAAATCCTTTCTTTTCTTCCCTTCACCAGCTTTTGATTAGGCAGCGCTTGTTAGCCAGCCCTCTTTCTAAAGCAGGGTGGAGTAAAAGCTCTCACGGTCACCTGAGCTGTTTTCCCAGCAGACCTTATCACCATGACATCAGGCGCATTTGTAAAGCAGATCCTGAACTTTGAGCCACGAGGGCGTGCGTGTGTGTGAGAGAGTGTGTTTGTGTGTGTGTCAGAGGACGGTACCATCACAGCAGGAGCTTTGCAGGTATGAGAATCTCATAGTTTATTACAAATCGTCAGGTTTACTACAGGAGAGCTCTAACGGAGGTGTTTAGAAATGTCGATGGGTGAAATATTTAGTCGTGTGACTTTTGTAAGCCGCCTGGCTTCATGAATTATTCATGCACACCTGTTCTGGAGGCGGAAACCTGCATGTACTGTAAAAGCTCTTTTATTTTAAAACCCCCCTGCTAGCTGAGTGATCTGGGGTTCACACACACACACACACACATATACACACACACACATATACACACACACACACACACACACACACATATACACACACACACATATACACACAGTCTCGAGAAGGTTGTAGTCGCTTGAGTCCAGAGAAGAAAAACATGTTAAAATGTGACCATCATTATATGATTGTATGTTTCACAATACAGGCGAGCAGCTAGGCCTGAAATTCCACATTTTTACATTTGAACACACACACACACACACACACACACACACACACACTCGAGAAGGTTGTAGTCGCTTGAGTCCAGAGAAGAAAAACATGTTAAAATGTGACCATCATTATATGATTGTATGTTTCACAATACAGGCGAGCAGCTAGGCCTGAAATTCCACATTTTTACATTTGAACACACACACACACACACACACACACACACACACACACACACGCGCATGCGCAGGCTTCGACTGGAGTTCGAAAGAAGCTGAAAAACAGGTCCCTCATGTCCCCTCAGCGCTTATTTGCATGCTTATATCTCAGATGGACGGATTTGCATGAAGCCTCTGTCTCAGCGTTCACGTCTTTCAGACTCGTCACGGTTCCTGTACAAGTCACAAACGTGCAGTGGGATTTCCGGCTGTGTTTCGGCTTTGAGTGGAACCTTGTTCAGATGGCGTAGGCCTGTTTTCCAGTTCAGCAGCTCTGACAGTAGTGGAGTGGAGTTACAGGTCACAGGGTGAAATGATCATTTGGATGCGTTTGTGTGAATATGTTTTGGTTTCCACAGTAACAGCTCATCCAGGGGGACGTGTACAGAGGACGCTCCGTGTTAATAGACATCTTTTTGAGAGGAGGTTTAGTTTTGTTATTTAGGACTGAGAATGAGTTTATGCTTCTCTTCACGGCTGCTATGACATGCTGTAAATGAAAATAAAACTAACTTCATGGATTAAAATGAAGAATGTCACGTTGTCCTTTGATAAATATGTATAATTCAGCCGATACACAGCGTCAGTCTTGGACTGAGACCAAACAAATGTTGGATATAATGAATTTCATTGAATTTAAAACGAGAAAACTTTGCACATAATCTCAGTAAAATCCCCAGCGTCAAATTAACACCCTGCGAGTTGATTTAACACTTTCATCGTCCATTTGGTTATATTTAAACACTCGCGGTGTTAAATCAACACTGGGGATTTTGTGGCGACGAGACTTACATGTAGTTGTTATATATGTAAGTGATTGAAATATTCAGTGGTTTTGTACAGGTCATGTTTTGAGCTGTGTTTTTAAAAGGTTACGTGCTTTCGTTAGTTGCTTTAGTATAATTTTAAGATACGGAAGTTCAGTAATGCGTGCATCAGATACTGTACGTGCCAGATATGGATCAGTATCAGCTGAAATGTTTCAGTATTAGTACAAAAGAAAGGAGGCCTGGTGCCGTGTACAAATTGCCGTTGATGTCACGTACAACTGATATAGTGGTATAATGTGGTCATGAACAAAAAATCAATACAGGAACAAAAAACCTTTCTCGCTTTATCTCAGTATCTGTATCAGGACCTTCAGGCCTCCCAAAAAATTCCAGGCTGGAACTGTGCGAGAGGTTTCTCAGATTTGTGAATGATGTGAATGCAAAGGCTTGCACATTAAAAAACCGCTGGACATTACATCAGGAGGAAGCTTTGGCTTTGGGTGTCCGAAAGTTGTGGCAGTGTTCATTTTGACAACCCTGATACGACGTTGCAAATATTACAAACCCTTAAAACCATAGCCGTACTGATATGTGCCGGAAACACAGCCATGGTCAATGATGAATTTTAAAAAATGTATGTGCATTTGGGTTTTTCGATATTTCAGGCAGAACAAAAGGTATCACTACTTTTATTATGTGTAAATCTGACCACAACCGTAATACTGTATGTGAATGAGGTCACAAAAATGTAGAACTCTCTAAATGAGCATATAATCATAATCATCATCATCATCATCATCATCATCATCATCATCATTATTATTATTATTGTCAACTATTTCTTTGCCCATTTAAAAAAAATTTTTGCTCAGTCACAAAAAATTCTTATTTTTGTTCTGGAAAAAAGGCACAATCCTGAGCCATATACTCTATATGTTTATTTGAATTTTTTTTAAAAAACAAAAAAAAACATCAAAACAGGTAACGGCTAAAATGCTCTGAGTTTTAGAAGGTACATACAGTAACAGCATTTTTATTTTTTTATCTCTCAACTGAAGTGTGTTCCTTTAATGCTCTTCCTAATTACTGGTCCACCAGGAATCTTACTGCTAAGGTTACTAAATACACATACAGTACAGTACAGTACTCTGTCTGACAACGAGCACCAGGAAAATGATTGCAGTTTATTACACCATTAAATCAGGAAGCACTGAAAAGAAAAAGGAAGCCTGAAAAACTGGGACTTTTTGACTGTATAGAATAACAGAACACAGTCATGAGAGTAACAACTCCCTTTGCTCCTCTATATAATCCGCTGCTACACTGATGCACTTATCCCAGTGTCTCACTAGTGCTTGAATATGGTCAAGGTAGAAAGTTTTCTCAGTCGCCGGGGCCATGATAGCATGACTGCCTGCTTCATGTCTAAAACCCCGGCCTCCCATGAACTCCTTTAACTCCTTTAATGCTACAACGCCGCGGTCTCTTTGTGCACCAGAGACATGCGATACACAGGCTGTATCTAGGATGACAGATGTATATCCTGTATAATTTATATAATTTTAAATTCTATTAAATTTTGGTAAATGTAATTATTGTACTTTTTTTATATATATTTATCTTATTACTTTTATTGGAATTTTTTTATTTTTATTTAATTGTACAATTAATTTTATTGCAGAGAACTCTTACTTCTTAGGTCACAGGCCGTTGTACTGTATAAGCATTTCACTGCATTTCATTCTGTGTATGGCTGCGTATGTGACAAATCAAATTGGAATTGGAATTTGAATTTCAAATGTTGTGTGTGAACAAATGCTAAGCGCCATAACCTCTACAAGCAAACTTTGTTTCTGTTGTATTTGCAACGCTGTGTTTGTGTCATTCACTCACCATTGTCTCAACATCATTGAATTAGTCCTTCCAAGTTCGCACTGAACATCGCGTTGTCCGAGGGTTGTGTTTTGCGGGGACCACATGGTAACCTAATTACTACTACAGTATGACATCATCATACACGTGTTGTTGTCATCCCTTGCTGGATAAGACGGTGTCTTATTTTATTATGTTCACATTATACCTCTAGTGTAAGACTGAAAAGAAATGAAGCTTCACACACCGAACAGGTCTGAGCTGATTAAATAAAAGTATGCATTATTCCGTTGTGCATTCTTTAGGCATTTAGGAACTTATATCACTTTGTGTCATCCTGTTATTGAAAAGTAATCCACAACAGTGTCACATGAGGCTTAGTGGTTTACACTTGCACCTCCAGGGTCCGGGTTCGATTCCCATTTCAGGTCTGAGTGTGTGGAGTTTGCATGTTCTCCCCGTGCCTGGTGGGTTTCCTCCGGGTTTCCTCCCACAGTCCAAAGACAAGCAGATTAGGCTAAGTGCCGTTCCCAATTGTGTGAACTTAGGTGACTTACTGTAGGTGCCCTAAATCTCCTGGGATGGGCTCCAGCCCTACCCCCCCCCCCCCCCCCCCCCCCCCCCCNNNNCCGAGACCCTGTATGCAGAATAATGCGTTATAGATGATGAGGGAGTGAGTGAGTGAGTGGCACATGATGAAGCGGAGTGACTTTTGCCAATCTGATTACATTTTTTTATCTATAACACCCTGAACTGACAAAAAGACAAAAAAAATGCATAAACAATTACACATTTTTAAAATCTGCTTCTTTTAAGGCTTCATATGAATGAGTTGTTACTACAGAAGCATTATTGTTGGAATAACCAGGTGCATTAATGCACAGCAAATTCCCAGGTACTGAATGACCACTTCGAGTGTTGAATTTCACCCGGCCGTGTTTATATACTGCACGTCCAGTTGGACTCGAATAAACTCTGATAGTGTTAGATCAACGCTGGGGATTTTACTGTGAATAAACGTGTGATTTATTTAACGTTTTCCAACCAATCAGAATCCTGAATGTGAAAATGAAAGTGTCTGAGTTAATCTGGTCGAATCTACGTCTCACCGAAACTCCTTAATCACATCCACTGTGTCGTTTTTTTTGTTTTGTTTATTTTAACTCTTTTATCTTTCATCAGAAGTCTCACGATGACCCGGAGTTCAAGCACAAGCCCGTCTCCGTCACGTGTCCTCCCCATCCTGTGTGCGGTAGGCGTGCTTCTCAGTGCAGGTGTGCTCTCTATTTTTCCCTTTCGGGTCTGTTTGTATTGTTCTTAGAGTCGGTGTTGAATGAAATTTTTTTTTTTCTAAGATCAATATTTTTCTTACCTGGAGTTCTTGAAGGTCATGAAAAATGATATGAAAAGGAGAAACAACAAAGTGCAAAAAATAAGGGAAAGACTAGAATAGAAACTGGTTTAAAACTCCGACAGCAGTCTACAGTACTGTACATCCATCTTTAATGTGGGCGGGATTTTTAGATGTGCTCTAAACTAGGATATAGATTTGTTCCTGAGGTCCATGTGTCAAAGCCAATATGCTATACTATGCTTGACTTGTTTTCATCATAAAATATTATATTTTTATTTCAAATATGTTAGAATTTTTTACAGACTAAGTCTGTTGAGGAACCTAAGAAACCTGTTGATTTCATCCAAAAACACTAAATTTGCAAACTTGTCCAGTCTTTTATACGATTGCCAAAACTGAATCTAATTGATAGTCCTGAAGGAATAATAATAATAATAATAATAATAATAATAATAATAATAATAATAATAAAATTATATGTACATGAAAATATGCTGTTTTGCTTCCAAGTGGTTGTCAGCCAAAACTCTGGTGTAAACTTTAAGTGGGAGGGGCCTACTGTGTCTCTTCTGCCAATTACAGTAACACAAGTCAATCTGTTCATCAGTTCAATCAATTTTAGTGCACAATTTTTTTATACACAGATACAACTCTTGTCCTATCGTCATAAAGAATAGAGATCGTATCCTATTAGCCGAGACGCTATGCTAGATGTGCGTTTTTTGCCCCATGCTGTGCAGACATGACCCTGGCGATGACGATTACCTCCACCGGGCCTCAGACTTTACAGCTGCCACAAGGAGACCAGACAACGCTCGGCTGTACGTACACATCCGCGCCTGAGGACACCGGCGACCTGGACATCGAGTGGACGCTGGTCAGTCCAGACACCACGCAGAAAGACGAAGTGGTGAGTGAATCCGAAACTGAGTAGCGCTAGGGTTTGTGGGAATTATTTACACTCAAATATGTTATGAATGATAAATAATTAGCTCTTGTTGAAATAGCTGGCATTAATTTATTCATCCTATAAATCCAGTACATTAAATCTGTGCGTGCTAGCTATGCTACTTGTAGAGTTTAAGGCTTTGAGTGGTCATGTGTTTAAATCCCCAATTATTTTAAATTTTATCTTTATCAGAGCATGGTTTTTGTTTCGCAACATATTACACATTTATTTATTACACACTTTTTAATGGCCTGCATTCCGTCTCTTAGCTCCTATCGTACTCTGGTGGGAAGAAATATTACCTCGGCAGCCCGGCGTTAATGAAGGGGGTGGACTTTGCGGTGAGCGACCCATCTCAGGGCAACGCCTCGCTCATGATCGCGAAGCTCACGCCTGCACACACGGGAACGTACCTGTGTAAGGTGAAGAAAGCTCCGGGATTGGACACACGCAAAATCACTCTGCAGATTCTGGGTAACGTCATGCCTATGATACCAATATCATAATATCAGTATATCTCCAAATCAACCAGCCCTTCAGTTCACAAGTCAGAAAGCGGTAACATGGTTTGAGCTTCTTTTTTTTTTAAACTAGCCCTTTCCTTATATTACAGTGGAACCTTGGATTACGAGCATAATTCGTTCCAGAAGTGGGCTCGTGTACCAAAACACTCGTAATCCAAATCATCATTTCCCATAAGAAAAAATGAAAACTCAAATTATTCATTCCACAGCCCCAAAAAATAAATACATAAAAATAATTAATACAATCTTTAAAATAAAAAATAAAAAAATAAATCTGCACTTTACCTTTAAAAAAAAAAGTACAAATAAATCCTGACAGATAAGTGTTTCCGTTGGTGCGCGCAGGCGCCGTGTGTATGTGTGTGTGTGTGTGTGTGTGTGTGTGTGTGTGTGTGTGCGTGTGTGTGTGTGTGTGTGTGTGCGCGTGCGTGTGTGTGCGTGTGTGTGTGTGTGTGCGAGTGTGTGTGTGTGGAATTAGCCCCTTCTCTCGCCTCATTTTACACAGTAACACTCCTCCTCCTCCGTCTCCCCACCTTGCTTTTTAAGTTTCACAACAACAGTGTGACAGTGTATGTCACAGAGAGTGACGCTCGGTGTCAAAATAAGAGTCGAATGCGTGATACATGATACTCGGCGCTCGTAAACTAATACTTGCTCGGTTTGTAAAAAATGTATTAAAAATCTTTGCTCGGTTTGCGGAACACTCGTAAACCACGTTACTCGCAATCCGAGGTTCCACTGTACTTGTTAGTTATGTTAGCGAACACTGTTCACAAAACACTTTGTCACATGTGTGGAAAAGCAAGAAAAAATATCTGGCTGGATGGTTTATTACAGCTGTACAGCACACATTACGTCCTGTGTTCCCTTCACTCTTGTTTTTTTTTCCTTTTGTTCGCATGGAAATCACAATGAAACGAGTTAGACGGCCTTTTTTCCATTCCTACAATACTTCAGGTTTTTTGTTTGTTTGTTTTTGAAATAAAGCTGCAGAACGAGTTGTACATTCATTTCCTTTACTCTGTAAATCTTCCAAAATTCTAGTATTAGTTGAAACTACAAACACAGCAGATTGTAAAAGTATTTAACATCTTTAACAATTGTGAGATTAGCCTGGATTACAAATAACCCTCACACTGATTGTTACAGTCAGTATTTTTATGCTCTTATGATAAATATTTAAGTGCATTGGTGTAGCAGGAGATTGTATAGAGAAATACAGGGATTTTGACTTAAAAATCCCTCATACTTATATAAACATTCTGCATTTATATACATATATAATATAACATAAACATATATAATGTTTTATTCTATTAAATAATATTTATAAATAATATTTAACAGCATCATATATTTTTAGCATTATTATGTCATTTTTAAGGAAAGCCATAAAATGAATACATAATTAGTCGATAATAATTATCCTATAATTCACATGATAACAGTTAAACGGGTTTTTAAACGTTCTCCATCCATAACCCATATCCTCAGTCATTTTCCCTTTTCCTTCAATAATAAATGTAAAGGTCAGGGAAAAAAAACAAGTTAGAAAAGCCAAGTTTCCATAGAAACAGAAGAGAATTCAGACAAAGGGGGGGAAAAAAAAGATCTTTATCAGCTGTAGGTGGTGAAAGCAGTTTATCTTCCAAATTAGAAGAAGAAGTCTAAAGCATAACGTTCATTCCACTGGGTTTTAAAGTTCACAGAGCGACTTCAGAAAGTAGTGATGAGTTTCTATTCCTAAAGTTTCTTCATTTCACTGCTGCCATGGCAACGAGCTTCAAAATCCCGACAGCGCTTCGCTTCATAAGGAACCTCCATTAATCTCACACAGATGGCACGAGAACATCACAGAAATGCTCAGGAGCGAAATGAACAACATGTTCTCTAGCATATGTAAATTTATTACCAAAGCAGATCCGAAATTACGGACTCGAACTGATAAAGTTTTTGCTCTTCAGAGTTCATCAGGCATGACTGTGAAAGTGTCGATCGTGTCTCCTAAACTAGGAAGGAAATGAAAAGAGAGTGAAGGAAATGAAGGAAAAAGTCCATATACTTNTTTTTAAACCAACTCTTGTTATTTCGTCACTTCAAAAGTTCAGACGTTCATTACTCCTAACATTGAGCATCTTTACTCATAAGTGAAGTATATTATAGTTTCTATCTAGTGACCCAGTCTGATCTAACACGACCTTGTCTGTCCATCAGAGCGACCGTCAGTGCCGAAGTGTTGGGTGGAAGGGAACGAGGACGTGGGGACGTCCGTGTCCCTCCACTGCAGCTCGGACCGGGGTTCTCCACCCCTCCAGTACACGTGGGGGAGAGAGAACGGGGCTCCGATTCCTCCCACCGTTACACAGGGTGAGTGTGATGTACCGGTGTGACATCAGACCTCACAGCAGGTCATACATGGTGTGATTTTTTTGGGCTTAATGGTTTTACTGGAATCGTGCCAGTCCATGAGCGTATTTATTAGTGCCGCTTTTATGAAGTATAAGATGTCAGGAAGCATACTTTTAAAAATTATGGATTTTTTGGGAGGAGTAATTACCCTATCATAAGCTTTTTGCTCAACCTGGAAATCCTAGAGAATTAAATAAATAGCTTTTAATTAAAGAAGTAATCGTTCACTTTGAAGTGATCACTTTCAAGTCGAATCTGGGCTCACCGGCGAGATATAATACCTCGTTCAAAAAGGGATGGAAAAACCAAAGACTTCTAGATATGGTCGACTTTCCTTACATATGCAGGCGAGTGCGAAAGTTTGTGCACCCATGCTTTGAAATTTAAACTGTTATATCAAGATAGTGCGTTTATGAGACCTGCCTCTTCTTTCCAGCTAGGCGAGATCCTGCTGTAGAAAACGGTGTCATAACGAAAGTGAAAATGCGAATATGACTTCTTTAAGACAAGTTAAAATGCAGTCAGACATGATTTATAGTTAACAGTTAACTTGCATTTGTTCGTCTGTGTGCTGTATATCAGATGCGTTCCTTGGAGGGCTCTACATCTCCAATCACTCCGTGCACTTGGCGGGTGTCTACACATGCGAGGTGTATAACGCTGTCGGGAAAGCAAGCTGTCGAATCAAACTGCAGGCCATCACCGGTAAGTGTACGCACCACACAATATGTCGGCACACACGCTGGTTATAAAAGTACCACTCAAGAAAAATACTTCAAGGAATCTCTACACCTTTAAACTTTAGCAAGAATTTTTTATATTCTTCTACTCTCAAACATCGCTAATGTTAGCTAAGTCTGTTAGCCGGCTAGTATGCTGCTAGTCAACTAGCGCACTTTTAGTGTTTCAGTTTTATCAATGAGGCAAAAGTTTGCAAAACACAGAGTTACTATAACAACCATCATGTGTTCAGTGCTAACTTTTTGCTAAGTTGTAAGTTAGCTAGCTAGCTGAGAGTGAAAGTTCTACGATCACGTTTTCAAGGTCCAAATGTGACTGTATGTGTACGGTCCAAAATAGTGAAAGATTTTTGTGACATCACAACCTGAGCTCAGGTCTAGCTCCGCCCCAGTTTGAATAATACTGTATATAAAGTCTTAAATTATTGATTGATTGATTGATTGATTGATTGATTGATTGATCAAGCAAAAATGTTTTAATGACCATTTTAGATGAAAGATTTTAGATGCATTCATTCTAACTGGTCTGTGTGTGTGTGTGTGTGTGTGTGTGTGTGTGTAGCTGCTAGCAGAGCTGGTGTGATCGTGGGCATCGTGTGTGGATGTCTGCTTCTCGTCGCCATCATCCTCATCATCTTGTTGCTCCTCCTGTTCCGATGCAAACAACAGCGCCAACGCTACGAGAAAGAGTTTGCCAACGAGATCAGGTTAAAAATAAATCAATGCTGCAGTCGATAACAGCTGCTGTGACACTGTTTATTAAAAGAAATCTCTCATGATGTTCCTCAGACACGCTGCGATCCGGAAATCTCTTGTTCTGCACCTTATGCTATTAGCAAAGACGCGACAGGCGATCGCTCGGTTTAAATGACAAGAGACGTTTGGATTGAGAGTTTCATAATTTTATGCAAATGCAAATGTTAATTGATTGGGATTTAATTAATTCTACAGCACATGTAGTCTGATTGTTTCTTCGCTTTCTAACTCACAACTTTATAGCTCCTACCTGGAATTACCGGTCTTGTGTAGAGAGATACGTACAGTATTATAAAGAAGAATAAAGCTTAGAAGGAAGTATATGATTCAATTCAGGGTTTCAGGGTGGGAGAATCAGGAGTGAGGATTACAGGAAAATACTCAATCAAATAATAGCGTGGTGTGATGCGCGCGCACACACACACACACACACACACACACACACACACACACGCGCATGTTTTATTCCTCTTACACCACAGAAACCTACCAACTCTTTTCGCCAGTGTTATCACCGGTGTCTGATCAATCCCCCCCTTTACGTCTGATTCTCAGTGAGGACGTCGCACCGCCTGAGAGCCGACCGGCGAGCCGTGTTGCCAGCCGTAACTCCAGACGGGCCTACAGCCAAGTCAGCCAAACCGAGCAGCACAGAGCGGCGTCCAGCAGCACGGGAAACACACTGCCTAAATACGACGAAAAATACGGTTACATCGTGTGACACCTGCGAATATCATACGATCAAACATGCACAAATATAAATATTATATATAACTCAGTGCTGGAAGGCAATAAACTCACTCTGTATACAGTGTGTTATTTATAATGTACATTTATTATCTCCTAATGATAAGATTTTTTAAAAATTTTAAGGTATGTTCAATGTTTATGTTTTTTTAGTTTTGTCAAATGAAAGGAATATGCATGTCTCTGTATGTGTGAATGTTTCATTTTAATTGTGTAAAAATGTTGTAAAGTAAACTAATGACATTATAATATATGGAGGTATTTTTTAGGGCATTTGTATTGTATTATTGATCATACTGTGAACATAACATCATTGCTACTCATTATCTAATAATCAGTATAAACGTGTAGAACACACCTGTTACTGCAAATAAAACACTGCACTTATCCATTAAATACATGTTTTGTCTTGTCTTGTCTCCGGTGTAAAAACACTCACAAATGCTTCTTTAAATGTTATTTTGATTTTGTCATAATGAGGAAAACAAAAATTTCTTTTTAACATACGGAGTAATTATTGTAAGATGCCCAGATAAAATTCATGAGTTTTACAACATGTCTCAAAGTTAGATGCTAAATATTTTTAATACATGTTTTAACCAAAGTATTTACCTTTTTTAACCTTTTTTATTACAACAAAATGTAATCACTATTAAATTATTATACATTACAAAACAGTCATGTTTTGCACTTAAATTAGCAGCAATAAAATTAGCATTTATAAAACAAAAAGTTAAAAAAAAATGTCTGTATAACTGTATCTTAATATTTTTCAGATTTTTTGACAACTTTTGATATTTTGACAACTCAACAAAATATTCAGATAAAATATTTAGTTTCAGAAGCTATGGAAATTGTGTAAATCACTGTAAATGATTAAAATGTAGGCTGGGATGTAACAATTTATCACAAATATGCCTATACAGTATACTGTATATAATTTATAATATAATAATGATAAGTAACATTTTAAAGATTTTTTATATATATTTAATACATTTTGAAAGCTTCTTAAACATTTATCATTAAAATTAATTTATATTAACATATTAAGAAACTGTTATCATTCTATAATCTTATTACGATACAGCGTTTTTTAACACTTTTATTCTTTTTATAAATGCTAATTTTATTGCTGCCAATTTGAATACAAATCCTGACTGTTCTGTGATGTATAATAATTGAGTAATTATTTTATTTGTCATTTAGACTCCTTGTAATTCATTAAAAATGATTAAGCATATGTTCAAATAAAAAAATATTTCAATTATTTTTTGCCATAGGGGAAAAAAATATTTTATATCATTTAAAATAAATAAAGTGAACTTTTTACATTAGCCTATACAGTATATTTTAGTATGTTTCATGGCCACCAGGCGGCGCATGCGCATAATGCGTCATTTTGTTTCAGGAGGCGCGCGGGGGTTAGAGCGGGGTGTGTATTTGTAAAATCGGTCGAGCTCCGTCACGCAACGCGCATGCGCAGAAGTGCTGTCACGACCCGCTGGCTTTCTGTCGGCGCAGAAGCTAGGCTAAGCTAACACCGCTAATCATGAAGGCGCTTCGGGGAATGGTGAGCGGGGCCGTGAACGAGTTTACCTCGGCTGTCAGCGGACACAAACCTGCTGCCTCTCGGGAGCACGTCCTCGCAGTCACCCGCGACTACATCTCTCAACCGAGGCTGAGTGAGTCGCGTTTTAATCCGCTTAAATTTCTGCTAGGCAGATATGCAGCAAGCGAAGGCCGTGGCTCAATTCGAGCCATTAAGTGCGCTACGTAGGGTGAAACGTAATGTCTGTTACACCCTATGTAGTGCACTGTCCTTCTAAAAGCGTGAGATTTGGGACGCGGCCATTAGCTGTGTGCAGGAGGATAGACCGTTAATGATGCAGCGAATGAATGACGAGGTTAGATAACAAGAAACACACTCGATTTCTTTATCAGTTATTAATCCAAATTATGTGATAGCACAGAAATAACGGAGAATGAGTGTTATTTATGCATTTACCCGTATGAATTAGCATTTATTGGCTCAGCAGGCGCGACTGGGCATTCTGTTTAGAATTATTGTATCAAGCAGCTGTGATGTTCTCAGATCAGTGTCATGATTCACAACAAACCCTTAGTATAAAAGCAAATAAAGGTGTTTATATTTATTTTATTTTATTTTAGATTTTTTTTCTTAAACTTATGCAGTAGGGGATGCTTCAATAGCTTTTCATGCTCTGTTTAATAAATAATGCATTGATATATTTTTATTTGTATAATATTTTATTATGGGTGATTTATATCTCTATTATGTGCTTTAGGTTTGCAGTTCCTCCAGCTGTCTATTTTTTTTTTAAAAAAAGGGGGCATCTGCAGGCTGCTTATTGGTCAATAAATGCATCATCCAGAGACGTAGAAAATTAAATATTTTATTATAATTCAAGGTCAAAATATACAGCATTGTTTGCATTTTGAAAAACAGCATCATGTACAGCTGTAGGCCTGATTGTTGTTATAAAGCTGTTATAATGCGGTATAGTCAAATGGTTGAATATAATAATAATAATAATAATAATAATACATGTAAACTGTTGTCGCTTATTGTTAAAATAAAACAAATCAACATATTTGAGCTAAGTAGAGAGATGTATGTAATTTTAGCATAATTTCTAGTGTTGACTATCTGACCATAAAATGATTATGATTTGAGCTGTTGCTGTATTTATTTAATTTTTCCTAAAAAAATGTTTATATACAGTTGATTGTTGTTATAAAGCTGTTATAATGCTCAATGCTTAAGGGGTTGAGCACAAAAAAGTAAATGGTGGTAGTTTATATTAAAATAAAACAAATCACATTTGAGCGCATGGTCAGATATTTGTTTGTAATTTCTAATGCTACAAATCCGAGTTAAAATTGTGCAAATCTTTGCAAATGCTTTGTCTTTTAGGTCAAGAAATATTTTTGTTTGTTTTTCCGCAGCATATAAAACTGTATCAGGTGTCAACGGCCCTCTGGTGATCTTGGACCAAGTGAAGGTACAGTAATAATAATAATAATAATAATAATAAATAACTTTTAAATATTTTTTTTTCTAAAAGGTCTCCACTTTCTTGTACGTGTTAATGGCATTTAAAGTTGAGTTTATGTTTTATTTAAAATATAATATAAAATATAATATAATCAAATATAACATACATTTTATTTATTTAAAAAATTGCAATAAATGAACAATTATTAAAAGATTCATTTAGTTAGTTTGTTAGTTAAAGCAATTTGTATATCATGACCAATCCCCTTTAAATAAATGCTTTAAAACCTTAAAGTATTTTTATTTTATTTTTATTTTTTTCAAATGATGTAATTAGTCACTTGACTCGTGGCTCAGTAAAGTATTTCATTTAGAAACTTCAGCAAAAACAGAGCTGAAAAGAAAGAGACAGAAAGAGATTCTTCAGATTCTTCTTCAGAAGAGACACTTAAAAACGCCACCTGAATACCGAACACTCTTTAATCAGAGTTGCGATCATACTGGAGAGCAGATTTAAAAAATCATGATCAGATGCTTTGAACTCATTTTGCATACACTTGAAAAAAATAATCATCAGTAATTTCAGATTTGTGCGAAAACATAACATTTATGTCTACGCATGATATTTATTTTATACGTTTACAGAATTTATTGTGTCTCTTGTACACATCTAAGTTCTTGGCCGAGTATATGTCTGAGAAGCACATGAGCATATTAAAGTTAAAGCGTCGTCTAATACAGTTTCCCAGGTACGCTGAGATCGTCCACTTGACGCTCCCCGATGGCACGAAGCGCAGCGGCCAGGTGCTGGAGGTCACCGGCTCCAAAGCCGTCGTCCAGGTGAGCGGCGTCTTTCATGTCCTTATTATTGTTTTAACTTAATAAACCTGAGACACGCCTTTCAGTGACGTGATCTCTCGTGGTTGCAGGTGTTTGAAGGAACGTCAGGCATTGATGCCAAGAAGACAAGCTGTGAATTTACAGGGGACATTTTACGCACGCCCGTGTCAGAGGACATGCTGGGTGAGAACAAAATCCAAGTCGCTCATTTAAAACCCAGTAGATGTGATTTAAAAAAAAATTTTAAAAAGATTTGTGAATCCTGATTGTGTTTCCAGGCCGTGTGTTTAACGGATCGGGAAAGCCGATCGACAGAGGGCCGGCTGTCTTGGCTGAGGATTACTTGGACATCATGGGTAAATTATCTGTGCCTTTTGTTTGTGTTTGTTTTGTTTTGTTTGCGCCGTTAATCTAAGAACCAGCAGGAGCTGAGTATCTCATTAAGAAAGCAGTTACGAGTTAAACACACAACAAGGAAGTGTTATTGTGTCATAAAAATAATAAGGGAACAATTAGGGAAGAATATGCAAATACAGAAAGGAGTTAATAAATTATGATGTGGATTTTTCATTGTCCTCTATCTATCAGTCAGTTGAACTATTTTTATCAGATTTTGTTTTTGTAACTCAAAACAAATATCAATCAATTTATTATTTTCTGTAGAAAAGCCTTCAGCCTTAAATGAATTTAAAGATGCAGTATGTATCGTCATATAGTGTTTCGAGGTTTTTAATTATTCCAAAGAAACAGATTAAGCCTTGTGATTTACAATACATACACATGCTAGTTTTTGCTTGTGTTTTTCTCGCTAGACTCCTCTTTCATTTTTCTGACCCTGAGGTTACTTTAGAATTACACATAGCTTCTTTAAACCTTTAAAAAAAAAATAATGTAACACAATAATTTTGCAAGCTTGTCACTCAGTCATCATTCTGTGATTTCTTTGTGATGTATATTTCTATGTCTGTCGTGTTTCACGGTGAACATGAGTGTTTTTTAATGTTTAACCATTTAGTAGAAATGAAAAACAGACTAAAGTAAACACCACTTATTGTTCGACGAAAGCTTTTGTCATTTTGTGTGGAAGCACTGAGGGCACGTGGCTAAACATTTGCTTCCTCCACCTGCTCCTCCGCCTCCACTGCTTTTCCAGGCCAGCCCATCAACCCACAGTGTCGCATCTACCCCGAGGAGATGATCCAGACCGGCATCTCCGCCATCGATGGCATGAACAGCATCGCCAGGGGGCAGAAAATCCCCATTTTCTCTGCAGCTGGTCTTCCACATAACGAGGTCTGCTTCACGGACAGAGTAACATCACCTTTTAGAGAACATTTATTTCTAGATCTGTATAAATCATCAAATGAAGCAGGCAAGAAGCAAGACATTCTCTACTACATACTATATATTTGTAGTTTTCTTGGCTATTTCCAATTTTCAAAGTCTAACCTCATGATTCCGGTTTCGGCTGATTCTCTTTATCTCTCTAAAATTTATTTTTGTAACCTTTTTTTTTTTTGTGGAAAGTTAATTTCTATGGTCATAACAAAACACAGGCTTGACACTTTCTGAGAAACTGCACAAGGGTTCAGGAATTTTTCTCACATCTCAAAATAAGAAAAAGTGCTCCAGGTTACCAAAGTGTCTTTGTCTTGTAGTAAAACTGAAAATGAGCGGTCCGCTACCAACCAGCAAGAGCGAAGGCTATCACATGCTTCTTACAAAACTTCTGAAACAAGTCAAAGCATGCTCTTTAGGAAAACACTATCAGTGTGTCACAATCATCCATGGATGGCTATCGATTAGTGACTGATGTGAATGTGCAAGTATACCAAGTGTACCTCTCCCCTGAGAGCACGTCCAGTTCACTCTGAGACGTCTAGCTGCACATGGCTTACTGTGTCTGGATGAGAGCAATTATATCTTCATCTTCTCACCACTCACGGGTCTGTGCATGTACAGGACATTTGACTGGCATGGAATCGGATACATCTGAGACAGATCAGCCGGCCATAGATCTATCCAGTCGAGCTGAAAATTGGCCGATCAATCAGTGCATCTTTCCTTTAAATCTTTCCTTTAAATCATTAAATAAGTGCACGGAATGCTGGGTAATCACAGGCCAATATCTATCTTAAAATAAACTACATTAGAATTCAAAAAGTTAGGATAAAAAAAATCTTTTTATCCCAACTACATCTATCTCAAGTTCAGGGGTTGATTACATTACTGTATCTTCAGGAATAATAACTAATCTTAAAGCCTTGCCTATTTCAGTATGTCTAATATATAAAGAAATTGTTCAATGGAAATCGTTTGGCTAAAGATGCTTTAACTTTAGTTTGTAATTTTTTTAGCAATAGTGCTTGGACCCCTATGATTGCCGCTTGCAGCTGTATTTGTTGCACAGACAGATGTTAAAAAGTATTTTAATTCCTAATTGTCTTTGCGCTAATATTAATCAGAAATTTCGGGTTTTACATTAGCACATCTCATTCCACTGCAGACGTCTCGGGATCTCGAAGATGTTTTTCCACAGTTTCTGCCTGTTTGTGATTTCAGATCGCAGCTCAGATCTGTCGGCAGGCCGGCCTGGTCAAGAAGTCCAAAGACGTGATGGACTACAGCGAGGAGAACTTTGCCATTGTGTTCGCCGCCATGGGGGTGAGGAGAACTTTGTCTTCCAGGTCCAAGTTCAATGCCATGTTTTTTACTTCATGATTAATGGATGAGGATTTCTGTTCCTGGATACGCCGGGTTTCATATCAGAAGGTCACAGTGAGCTTTTGCAAAACTCATTCTCTCTTTAGGTGAACATGGAGACTGCTAGATTTTTCAAGTCCGACTTCGAGGAGAACGGCTCCATGGACAACGTCTGTTTGTTCCTCAACCTGGCCAATGATCCTACGTAAGCACAGATATCCACTTGTGTACCGTCAGCACATGTTACACAGTTTCATCTACCAAGCTGTCTGTTAATGCTGGCAGTGTATCACTTGTCCTGATGGTGGATTAATTCCCGTGTTTAGGATTGAACGCATCATCACTCCTCGTCTAGCGCTGACTGCTGCTGAGTTCCTGGCCTATCAGTGTGAGAAACATGTCCTGGTCATCCTAACTGACATGAGCTCCTACGCTGAAGCCCTGCGAGAGGTCAGAGATTTCAAATCTAACACTAAATCCAAATCATAACATCAAAACCTAAAAAAAAACTGTAACGTTCCCTCAAATTTAATTTCATAACCAACCCCAGTAACTGGTTACTTCTCCTAAATGTCAGAGTGATGGACATGAGTCCTCATCTGTTAAATTTTTGAAAACAGCAGTTTCTTTCAGCCCACATTTAATCAATAATATATATTTTTTTAAAGTTTGATTGTACTTGTTCTTAAATTTATTTTGACGTAAATGAAAAAATAAATTCATTTACGTCAAAATAAATTTATTTTATTATAATAGTAAAATAGTATAATAATTTTAAAAATAGTAAAATAAATAGTTTAATGGGTTAAATAGTTAATATAAATTGAAAAAAATATATAAAATATTAAGATGGGGAATGTTCGATGTCATGTGGGCATCATAAGATTTGTATTGAAAAAATAAAAAGTGGCAGCTGGCACGCCTACAAATAGATGCTTTAAAGATAAAATGCTTTATTATTTGTGGGCTATTTTTGTTTACTTACAATATCAGTTAATTTAATTTGAATGAAGTTTGTTCCCGGGATTGAGTCGGCATCGTAATTCTCCTCTTTAATTTCCTATGTAGTCTAATTGGCGCTTTTCGAGAGCGCGGAGGAATTTTGTTGTACTAAATAACATCCATGCAGTATAATCAGGGCCTCTTATTCCTATTAATTGTAGGTTGTTGTTGTTTTAGTGTTACCGTGTGTGCAACATTCAAATGCAAATATTGTACCCCTCCCCAGGTGTGAATCTGCTGTTCTCATCTATACATTCAGAGAAACCACTCCCCACTCTAAGACCCTCTTGGATCTGAGGCCCTTCTGAAGAAATAACCTCAATAACTGTTTACTTCTCCTAAAACTAACTCCAATAATTTTATCGTCTGTTTATTGTCTTCTCCTAAAACTAACCCGAACACTGTTTACTTCTCCTAAAACTAACCCAAACACCAAATATGACTCTAAAACTACCTCCAACACTCAGGAGAGTCTGTGTCTCTAAACCTAACACCAGCACTGAGTTTGACTCTAAAACCAACAGTGTTTACTTCTCCTAAAACTAAACCAAACACTGAGTACGAGCCCAAAATCCTAACTAAAACTAACTCTGTATGAGATCCGCGTTTCATATTTTTAAGATGTCTGAAATGTAAAGTTTATTCCAAGGTGTCTGCAGCGAGAGAGGAGGTGCCCGGACGCCGCGGTTTCCCCGGTTACATGTACACCGATCTGGCGACAATCTACGAGCGGGCTGGGCGAGTGGAGGGCCGTAATGGCTCCATCACTCAGATCCCCATCCTCACCATGCCCAATGACGGTTAGTCAGAGAGAGAGACGGGCGTATCACACACTGTTTACTCACAGAGCTGCATGCATTATTATACTCTGTTCTCTCACATCACCACAGACATCACGCATCCCATTCCTGATTTGACGGGCTACATCACAGAGGGTCAGATCTACGTGGACCGACAGCTTCACAACAGACAGGTCAGTCAGCAGCACTGACAGGAACGTAGGTTTATATTAATTCATGCTTTAGTGTTTCTATGGTAACAGCTCACTCACTGAGACTTGTATGTAAATGAATAGAAATGACGTGTGATTGTTGTGTGCAGATCTATCCTCCGATCAACGTGCTGCCGTCTCTGTCTCGACTCATGAAGTCGGCCATCGGAGAGGGAATGACGCGCAAGGACCACTCGGACGTCTCCAACCAGCTGGTGAGAGTCCAAGCTGATCGAATAACCAAAGGCGCATGAATATGTGTATATCTATAGCTGTATTGTAAAGGTTATAGCTGATTGGTTTATTGAGGTTATGATGGAGCGCAGTGCGAGTGTGTAAAGTGTGTCCTCTGTTGTCAGTACGCGTGTTACGCCATCGGGAAGGACGTCCAGGCCATGAAGGCTGTAGTGGGAGAAGAAGCTCTGACGGCTGATGATCTGCTCTACCTGGAGTTCCTGCAGAAGTTTGAGAAGAATTTCATTTCTCAAGGTGAGTCACGTGCACATGAACTGTAAGCGACGTGGGGATGTAAAGCTTATAAAATCGCATTTAATTTACAGTGGAACCTCGGATTGCGAGTAATACGGTTTACGAATGTTCCGCTAGACGAGCAAAGATTTTTACAAAATTTTGACTTAAAAAATGAGCAAGTCTTGGTTTACGAGTGCCAAGTATCATGTATCACGCATGCGCTCTTGTTTTGACACCGAGCGTCATGTGATCACAACTGAGCCACTGCTGGGTCTTAGTGCTCGTCTCTTACTGGTGTAATCAACATCTCCCTCTCTGTTTTAGCGTGTCTCCTATGTCTGTGCGGGCGCGTAATTTGACACCGACACACAAACACACACAACGACACACGCACACACTCTCTCGCCTTTACACCCCCCTCCCCATCTTTACATACACACACACAGACACTCTCTGCTTTACACAGAAAACGCTTTTCAAAGGTAAAGTGCTGGTTCATTTATTTATTTCTTTTTTTACTTTCCAGCAGTGATTCCGTTAGTATGCGTTTACACGAGTTCATTAGAGAGATTTTTTTTTTTCGTTAAAACAGTGTTTCCGCTGTGTGTGTGTGTGTGTGTTTGTTGTGAAACTTAAAAAGCGAGGTGGGGGGAGGGAGGAGGAGTTTTACTGTGTAAGACGAGGCGAGGGAAGGGGCTAACTCCACACACACACACACACACACATACACACACACACACACAAATACACGGCGCCTGCATGCACAAACCGAAACACTCATCTGTCGGGATTTATTTTTCCTTTTTTTTTTAAAAGAAAAATGCAGGTTAATTTGTTTCATTTTTACTTTATATATTGTATTAATTATTCTTATGTATTTATTTTTTTGGGCTGTGGAACAAATCATTTGAGTTTTCATTATTTCTTGTGGGAAATTTTGATTTGGTTTATGAGTGTTTTGGAATATGAGCCCACTTCTATAACGAATTATGCTCGTAATCCAAGGTTCCACTGTCATTAAAATTGTTTTTACATTAAACTACAGTGCAGTGAAAAATTATTTGCCCCCTTCCTTTAACTTGAGTAAATACAAAATGCAGTCTTTTAAAAAGGGAAAAAAGTGTCTAAATCTATCCCTATATGAAAAAAGTCATTCTTATAAATTAATAATGTTATAAATGGGGGCTGGTCAGGCAGTTATAATTAACTTAACTTGACCTAAAGATGTATGTAGCTTTTATTTCGAATCACAATGTATATGAAATGTGTATTCATTTAATTGATTAATCTTTTAATCTGGACATTTTTCAGGCGTCCTTAGTCAGTAATGTTAAATTGCATGATTAATAAAAAAATTTGCCTTCATTTTAATAGTTAAAAAGTGATCTCCATGCCTCTTCCTCCATCTTCTCAGGCGCTTACGAAAACCGCACCGTGTACGAGACCCTGGACATCGGCTGGCAGCTGATGCGAATCTTCCCCAAGGAGATGCTGAAGAGGATCCCACAGAGCACGCTGGCTGAGTTTTACCCCCGAGAGTCCAAACACTGAGCCGCTCATACATCCGTTCTATTCATTTATAGTCTCCTGTGTATCTCTGGTCCTTAAATATAAGCCCCACCCACTCCCGGATATGACCCGCCTTCACCTGCGGCATTAGTCTCTCCCCTCACTGTAGCGGTGTAGTTCTCTGCTTCTGCTCTCTCTACATTATCTGTAGTGTGGCCAAACCGTGATGTATGTATATATGTTGTGAATATTGTGGTAATGGAATATCGAGTGCAAAAAAAACAAACAAAAAATATTGTGAGAATATAAATAGATTATTAGCCAAACGTTTATCCTGGTGCCACCACTAGAGTGCTGGAATCACCACTACAAACTATAAAGCTGTGTGTATGTGAGACGGGAGGAAGTGAGAAGTGATACGAGTGCGTAAAAATGAAGGAATAGGAAAGGATTTATGGAAGATGGAAGACCAAATGTAGTCGATCAGATGAAGTCAGCGTTCTTAATGCCAGAATGTAACGATAACGATACTGTGATTAGTGGCGACTGATAAGGCGTGTCCAAACAGATCATCGGTAAGCACGCTAAACTTCTTGTCCTCCACCACTTATTTATTAATAAGCACTTCTTCTTCTTCTTCTTCCCTGTGATCTGCGTTTCTATAGTAGCTGCAGCTCTATTATGGTAAAAACAGCGCCACCTGCAGTACTGGAGAATCTGTATGCCACACCCAATACGAAAACGCAGTATGTATACGAGGTTGTACTTTCATGACCGAGGCAGCCTTCAGAGGACATCGTCTCCACATGACACGTCCCGGGACCTTCAGTCATGTCCGGCGTCTGTGTTTCTGCCGCTTTAGATTTGCACTAGAGCCCTGAGTCTGTACAGGAGACAGGGGGCGATGTGTCCAAAAATATTACATCACGATTCTGAGAGGCGGTTTTACAAAACACGTAGAGCGGTGTGATTTAATCTATTATGCAATTTTATCCATCTTATGTTAATTATTTTTTTTATTCATGAATTATTTAGACAAACAAATTTCTTACAAGAGTTTAATTGGTCTAAAATTAACAACGTAATTCCTTAAGATGAATAAAACCTACCACAAGTTTTGTAGAAAATATAAATCACTTCCATCTTCCTTAAATTCTCTTGCATTTTGCAAGATTATCGCTGCTTCCTCTTTTGAGTTTTTGAGCAGTGGTTGGCAATACCGCCACCTGCTGGACTGGAGTATGGAGAAGAAAAGTGAGACTTTTATGAGACATGACATTTAAACAATCAACAACACAAGGTACACAACATTTCAGTGTTTATTAGAAACTTTTAGTAGTTTTAATCTTTCAAACGCTGTAAGAAATGTAGACAAATCAGACGTTCGAGCTGTTGAATGGAAAATCGCAAGGCCTAAGAGCAAGTTTAAATCAAACATTTTGTTTTCAAACCTGTTTAGTGATTTCTATAAATAACCATTTTAGATTGTAAATTGTTTATAACATTTGTAAGAATGTTAATGTTTGTGTTTTAACCAAATATTTAACATGAGTTTGCAAATCTTTTTATTTAAACAAAAATCAACAGGGGTAGAAGATCAATATTTGGCAGAACGTCTCTGTCTCATCCAAAATCTTATCTGTATATTTGGACCAACATCTTTCACGCCAATCGATGGCGTCGGCTCTCTCACTTTGTCGTAATATCAGATGCGAGATTCCTGCCATGTTTCATTTAAACATCAAACGGAAAGCTGTAACACTTCAAACAAACAAACAAACAAAAGCGGGAGTTTCGGTTTTGGTCGTCTGACGTTGTGTGCTCGATCTACCCCATGTCAAGAACCTCTAAGCTCTAGTGCGAAGCTAAAGAAACGCGTTCAGCTGATCGGATATATTGGGGATAAATAGGAAAAGTATAAAAACAAAAGAAAAACACAAGAGCTACTCCTTTAATGCTGCACGTAGCATAAACATAACATAAGTGAATATCGTGGTGTTTATTTATATTCATAAACTATATCCTGTTTATCAGTAGTGCAGATCTTGGTCTTTTTTTTTCCACCAAGCAATAGTGCTTACCGAAATGTTCAGTCCAATTCACAAAGCTAAGTGTCTCTCTCTATAGATACACCTGTAATGAAATATTTATTTTTCTGGCTTCTGTATTTGATCAGTTGAATGTTGTTTACTATTTTGATTTTATTTATTATGCTGACATTTTTATTATTATAATTATTTATTTGTGCCAAGGAGTAAAGTGTGTATCACCTCGGGTGAGTGTCACATGGAAGGATGTTTAGTCTGAGTGCATGGAAACGATGTGGTTGTGAAAAGTCTGTGTATCATTCAGTCTGTGGAATAAAACATGATCATGTGGCGTTGAGCTTTTTGGTGTTTATTTCCAGACCAAAAAAAAAAACTCTAAATAGAAGCCTGATGCAGAAAGGAGTCAATTTCATCGTGCTTTTATTTTTGCTCATTTTTGTTTTTCAATTGCCATGTCATTATTTTGAGTTTTTAGTATTATTAATAATTTTGTGCTATTTATTTCACTTTGATCTACTAACTCATCATTTTGACTTTCTAATGTTTTATTCATTTATTTATAATTAAGCTAGTATTTACATTTTTTCTGTTCTTTTTTGACTTGTTTAGTGATTTCTTTTCTACATTGCAGAACAATACTGACTTTTTTCGTTTTCAAAACTGAAATAATTCACATGGAATTACATAATTATGTAACAACAGCAATAGTCAGTTGTTATTTTATGACATGAAGGTCAGCTATTCTGGAATATTTCTTGAAGAAGAACAGTTTTTTCAGGTGCATTTACAAAACTCTCAATATCAACTGTTCAGAGGAGATTATTGTGGATTTGGGATAAAAGCCTTCAGTATTGTTATACAGTGTAGAAAGAGATAAACATCAGGAACGACCATTAAATTAAAAGGGGTATACAAACTTTTGACTTGTAGTGTGTATGTATATACACAAACATGCAAGACGTAAACAGACTTCAGACAGGCAGTGTGTGCATAAAGTGCACGCTGCATTTCATCCTGTGTTTGGGTGTTTAATGTCCACTAGAGGGCAGTAGTGAATGGGTAATACTGACCTCACTGCTATGGATTTACACCAGAGGATCAGTTTAATCAGTGACCAGTTACATCACCTGCTTACTGTACAATATGACCTGCTTAACACCTGCTTACTGTATAATATCTGCTTATACAATAGAAAAAAAGATGTTAAATTTTTTTTTTTGAAAAAGGTGTACAGCTAAATAAAACTATAACTTTTTGCTCAATTTGGAATATTTTAATAGACTTAAGTGAGTAACAATTGTTTGTTTGTTTTTTTAAGTTGGCCTTTTTCATCATACACATAATTAATTATGTTACAAATATTCCCACTTCCTGGAAGCAAAAAATTAAATGTTTAAGTAATTTTAGTAAAGAAATTATTCAATACATCTGAAGTGATACTCAATCAGAGCTTGATGATGATGATAATATTAATGATTATTATTATTTAATAATAATAATAATTATGTAATCAAAGCTAATGGAGAAAATAATAATAATATTTATTATTATTATTATTATTATTATTATCTCCTTTAGCTTTGATTACAGCCCACACTGTGGTGTCCAGTGCGTGTATGAAAATGATTCCTTAATATCCTGGAGTCCTGGAATAGATGTGATGAGCGACTGAAGCGACCCCAGATCATAACACTGTCTCCAGAGGCTTGTACAGTGGACACTATGCATGATGGGAGCATCGCTTCATGCGCTTCCCTTCTCACCCTGACACGCCCATCACTCTGGAATAGACTCGATCTGGACTCATCAGGTCACATGACCTTTTTCCATCACTTCAAAGTCCAGTCTTTATGCTCGTTAGCATAAACTGAAGCCTTTTTTCTGATGAATCTCAGTAGCAATCTTGTGAGTTCTCATCACATTGTGTGTGTGTGTGTGTGTGTGTGTGTGTGTATGCAACATCACCAAGTGTTTAAGTGATCCCCACTCGTGATTTTATTCCGATACATTTCTCCAACAGAGTTGATGATTCAACACAATCCTAACATGTTTGGACAATTTATTGAAGGGTTCTGAACCCAGTTCCAGTCATTTCTTCATTTCTTTGCTTGATGCTGCCTGATCATTTGAATTTTCTTTTATTTGACCGATCATTGTAATAATAATAATAATAATAATAATAATAATAATACATGTTCATGATAAGCATTTTATTATAAGCATGTTTCATGTGTTTGCATTAACGCAGCAAATGAGCTCTGAGACATGCTTTGCTCATTTCTTTATGGTCGTGCAGCAGATTTTTCTTTATTAACTTTATAAACATGCACAAACCGTGCAGCCATAATAAGAAGCTTCCCTGCGGCACCGAACTTCAGTCAGTGTTTACGATGAAGCTGAGACAGAAAGCGCGCCGCCTGACTAATCCCCTGCAGCTACAGTATGTTTGGTTAGAGATCGCGTCTGCAAACAGCCACGCCCAGTCTGACAGGTCTGAACCTGCGCTGGGACAAAACACACAGGAGCAAAGTTTATCCTGAGACATGTCTGAGGCTCTGTGTGGCTGTTAATGTTTAACTCTTCACATATCTCAGACAGGACGTCCAGTCACGGCTAGTAACGTTAGCATGAGTCATGATCCTAGCGGTTTGCTTATTGATCTAGCTGATCCACGCATGAATAATTAACCACGTTTCATCCGATACATTAGAAGCTACGAGCCAAAATCAGGTGTAGGATTTCTCCTCCGTCACATTCCTAATGTACATTTGATGCATTACGGTTGCTATGGTGATGTGAAATACTTTATGCGATTACCGTTTTTAAGATGAACCTTATACAGTAAATGTATATACAGAATGCTGAATGCTGCTCTTCATTCACTGAATTAATGTCAAGTCTTATCTCTATAAATCACTACGAGATTTGCGCACTCTGTTACCAACAGCATCAGCTTCAATTCTGTTTAAAATGCTGTTCATCAGTAACTTTGTCAGAGAGAAATGCAGAAAAAATGTGTTTGTTTGTGCACTGTGTGTACTTTTACTTAAAGTAGAAATGTATTGTAGAGCATGTACTTAGAACGTCTAGTACTTCGTGAGTAAACATTTGAAGTTGTGCTTCTACTTGTAACTACATTTGACTAAAGCAATTGTACTTTTACTTGAGTACTGAGTTTGTGAACCTCTGTGTGTCTCTGCAGATTTAATGTGTACAATGTCATCTATGGCCCCCAATAACACAGAAATGACCCACGTTACACCTTTCATTTGGAACACAACAAGGTTACATACTGCAGCTTTAAAGTAGGAAGGCATTAAAAAATCCAGAACAGCCATGTGCACACAATTCATTTCAATCAAAAAAGGTTACGTTAATTTAGGAAATTTAGGTCCATGAAAAGTTCAGAAATATATGTAACTATTGTGTACCGTTAATTCTGAACATTCTGGGGAAAAAAAAAACAGTTACGGCAACTTTAAAGCCAATGCAGCAGATTTAAAGTAAGATGTTTGGAAATATTTCCGACTCCACCTTTCTCTTTCATAAAATGTTACACACAGCAGCTTTGAATGAGAATGTCGCTTAAGGCCTTTAATGTTTCAGAAACAGCTCTTACTCGAAAAAAAAAAAATCCCATATTACAGCTTTGAGATAGAAACAAATAAAGTTTTTTTTTTTTTAAACTTTTAATACAGGTTTAAATATTTTCAGCTTTAAACCAACAACACGAGACAAAGACTTGGTTAGGTAATCTATTACTTAACCTAGGGTTAGCAGTTTTTTTTTTTTTTTTTGGTAATTTCATTTTATTAAAAATTTTTATCAGTTTAAAAAAAAAGTTAAAATATTTTGATGAAGCTGATCAAATAAACAGTCCCAAGTCAAGAAATCATTGTTTGGGTGGATGAACAAGAAAAAGCTTGTGTGTGTAAGGATGCTTATGGTTTAAACATTTTTATATTGATCTTATCAGACGTTGTGTATAAATATAATGCAGTGTGCGAAGATAAAGAAATCAGAGAGTATGTGTGCAGAAAAAGAAACTTGCTCCATATTTTCTAGCACGAGCTTAAACAGACATCTGAGAAATCGGAGACGTGTAGGGATACACACGTGAGCGTTTGATTAATCTCCTCTCTGAAATGATCTGCCTGATATCAGTTACGTGCTATAAGATCTCTAAATTCCAAACAGGCATCAGCTTTTTATTGGTGATGCTTCACCCGCTGGGAGGGGGCGGCGCTTTCGGTTTTCTTTGCTCTTTCTTTCGTTCTGCATAAAACCTTGAGTTCAATTGTTCGTCAAAATAATCAATAATAATCATTCGATTTCATTCAAATGTAATTTGTATTGCAATTGTCATTGTCGCAAAGCAGCTTTACACAATCAAATGTTATGAAATGGAATATTTGGAATGGAATGATCAGATGGTCCCTGATGAACGAGCCGAGGGCGACGGTGCTGAGGGGGAAAACGCCCTGAGATGGCGGTAGGAAGAAATCTTGAGAGGAACCGGACTCACAAGGGAACTCATCCTCATCTGGGTGATAATGGATAGCAGGGATTGATCTGCACTCATACTGTGTGTTAGGAGGCTGGAAGTTCAGTATAACGGTTGATGTCTTTAATTTAATACTATGAATACTATTATGAAACCTCTCACTCATTCTCTATAGCACCTATCCTGAACAGGGTCACAGGGCGGGGGTACAACATGGATAATAGAGCGACCCTCCATCACAGGACACAATAACTTTAACTCACACACTACGGTCGATTTGGAATTCCCAAATAATCTACTCTGCATACAGTAGCATTGGACTGTGGGAGGAGACCGGAGTATCTGGAGAAAACCATCAAGTACGGCGAGAACATGCAAACTCCACACACACAGACCCAACGGTGGGACTTGAACCCTCAACCCTCAACCCTGGAGGTGGTCTCCACGGTCCCTAGTTGGAGTAAAGAGTTTCCTAGATGTATGTATGTATGTATGTATGGATGGATCGTAACCATGGAAACTGATTTAAGTGATTAATATCTGGAGTAGTTTGTGGAAACAGTTGGATTATGTTAACACATCACAGGGTTGTATCATTTTTCATTCATTTCAAATTCACCTCTTTTTTTTTTTTTGTCAAAATGAGTTACATATCCTGGACGATCCCTTAACATTTGCAGGCCCTGAGTGGCATCATCATTTAAAATTGCAGTATGTAACCTTTGTCAGTAGTTCAAGGTCGTTCCTGGACATTATTATCATTATTTGCATTTACAATGTGAAATAAAGAAACAGGGAAATAGTGAAACAAAAACGTAAATTGTAAAAAGACAAAACATAATGCAAAAATATGAACAGTACAGTATTAAAATTTATTTTAAAAGTAATACTTAAAAATGGCTAAAAATCAAATAATACTATAATTATTATAATAATGAAACAGTGATAATAAAAAAAGAAAGCTCTAATAGTGTAAAGGAAATGCAAATAATGATAATAATGTCCAGGAACGACCTTGAACTACTAACAAAGGTTACATACTGCAATTTTAAATTATGATGCCACTCAAGGCCTCCAAATGTTAAGGGATCGTCCAGGATATGTAACTCATTTTGACAAAAAAAAAAAAAAAAGAGAAGAAGATAATAAATTAGAAGAAGCAAGACATGTAAGACTGTATACTGCAGCTTTACAGTAACATCCATATCATGAAGGACCCATAAGATTCCAAAGTAATCGAGACTACACCTTGAAGGTTTTAACACATGTTAATTACTGCTGCTTTAAAATAAGATCTGGCTTAAAGTCCCAGAGATTAAAGTACTCTGGCTACACTGCTGATTTCTAATAATAATAATAATAATAATAATAATAATAATAATAATAAAACAAACCTGCCTTTTAATTTAAAAAAAAAAATTAGATGTTGCTGAGGGTCCTCAAAAGTTCACAGACTAATCCTTTAATTTTGAACAATAATATAAAATAAATTTGCACATCATACATCATTTCACCCTCCATGTTTCAAATCACACTGCTGCTGGCACACCCACACTAACCTTTTGCATACTTTTATAATTTTATACTTTAGGTCTAGGATCATTCTATTTTATATTGTAACTTAATTTCCAGTTGAAATTTTGACGCTATTCCAAATTCTTTCATTTCATTCGGTTTTCTCGTCTAATACTTTCATTTGTTTGTGTCTTTTTTTTCTATCCTAGGTCACGGAGAGTCATGTGACCATTTTAGCCCGAGCATATCAGACTATGAGTATGGTTGTGCATGTGACGAATAAAACTTAAATTAGAAAGCTGAAGTGAAAAACAATATGTATTTAACATCGCTCATTTCACCACAATGTTCTGAACCCGGTGGAATGAAGCTTCACACTGGTCTCAGTTCTCGCTTCCCAGTACTGTATGTGTTGGTACTGTATTCTCACAGCACACGTTCCAGCTTGTTGAAGTCAGTATTAGAGACGAGCTGCAATGGAGGTCAAACTGCGAGGAGTGAAAGCAGCATGGTGGAATACTGATTTGTAAACTTTCTCATGACGTTTTGGGGTAGTTTGAGCGCGTCTACTGGCCTGGCCACGTCTGCATGTTTGCGTTTCTGCATGTTTCTGTGAAACTGCATTCTTCACCGACACCGACGGACTCACACTCCATATGACTATGTTAAGATGTCATGTTCATGCTGTGGTATCTATCTAATTCTATTATAATTATACTAATATCTAATATCTAATTATAGTTAGGCGTGTAGGAGAAAGAGAAGGAAATGAAACAGTTTGCTGTCTGTCTACGCCCAGGATTAAAGAAATGACATAAACTCTAATATAATATCAGTTTTGTCCTGACAACTAGTTCAATAATGACTATAACACTGTCATTGACTATTTCATCTGCTAAATTACAGCGTATTACGTCTTTGAACATGACCTCACTTATACCAGAGTTATAACTTTTTATAATAATAATAATAATTATTATAATAATAATAATAATTGTAATAATAATAATAATAATTAAAAGACTGTACTTATTTGTAATTGTCTTTTACAGCCGTGGAGTTATATTCTCCTTTCTGATTGGTCAGGAGGTGTTGATTAAACTTGAACAGCAGCTCTGACAATAGCACTGGTTTACATTAACAGTCACTCATTCTAATAAATTGTCGTTTCCATGGTAACAGCTTGCTGATATGGATGTTCACTACATTTAACTTGTAAGGAGTCTCCAGTGTCAGCATTAGCGCATTAACGCTGTACACACACTGTGTTTCCATTACCTTCAGAGGAGTTTTTGATTCTAACAGGAATTGACTGTTTTTCACTGATGTGAAAAAAAAACACACAAAAAGCATGATATTTTTTTTTTAAAAAAATGAAAAATCATAGTTGTTGTTAAATCACTGTGGGAAAAAAAGAGGAATAAAACACCTTAGAACATGTCGGTAAGAAAAAGTTAACAGTTTTGGATTGAGGGATTTATTTCAAATTTTCCTTAATATTTGATATGAATATGGGACGATCATTAAGATTGAATTTATGTCAATGTGTCTTTATAAGCGTCCTTGTTTACTTAGTTCTCATATGATGTTTTTAACCTTGATATTGCTTGTATTTTTCTTCCATTGTTTTTTTTCCCTTTCTTGGACTTGGGATGACGTTTACATCTTTACATCTAAAATGGGTGTTTTGCCTTTTATGATCGCATTCCATTGCCCAGACTGACTGATTGACCTGCGCACGCAAAAATAAAACTATCGTCTCCAGCTGAACCCTGTCTCTGAGTCTCCTGATTCCTTTGTCATCTAATGTTCTGGTCGAGTTCAGATTTTATTTTTATTTACAACGACTTTGGCGACTCTGGTGGGACGGTGATGGTCTCCAGCCGACGTCTTGTGACTGATGACTGACAGATCTCTTCGAAAGTCTTACAGTTTATGAAAGAGACCAAGCTTCAGGTTGCAGGTCAAAACTCCCCACAGATGGCTCAGACATTAATATAGAAGTCCCTTGTTCTTGTGGACCGGTAAATTGCGAGGAAGCTGAATGCATTTGGTATAAAAATGGGAAGGTGCACACTGCCGTAGAGAGGGAGTTCAAAAGGTACCCCAAATGCTAAACGTCATGACAATGCCTAACACTCTCACCAACTAAGCAGCGATATCATTCCTATGTCGTCAGTCAGACCTTCTGGAGTAGATCACTCGGCCTCATATTCCTAATTATGGTATTATGGTTAGTCTGGATCAGATCCATTTCTTATCTCATGAAATTGAGAAGATTACACTGACACTGGACAAGCCGTAGGTGTGATATCTACCACATTACAGTCACATCGCATGATAATTTTGCAAAAAAGTTGCTTTAGACTATATAAGACTATGTCTTATCACAACAGACGAGTTAGACCTGAGCACAAGGGAGGACTGGGACCAAAAGGTGGCCTGGACTTCCAGGCCCACAGCAGCACGATAATACACTCGTGCTCATTAATGTGGAGATTCATTTTTAACGCCAATTACATAAAAATGAAATAATTAAAATAAAATAATTTTAAAAATAAAAACGCAATTCTGAAATAAATGCTATTTAAACATTTTATTTGAAGTATCACTCAACATATATTAGGTCATATTTGTAAAACAAGGAAACACTTTAAGTGACAAACAACATTTCTATATAACTATAAGGACAATATTTTAGCTGCTCAGGGGGGATCATACGGTGGCCGAGAAGTGCAAAACAACTTAACAAAATGAAAACAAAATAACAAATTMAAAWMYACAATAACAAAACCCAAAACAAAATAAAACATTCAAAAACAAAATAACAAAAGCCAAAACAAAATAAAACATTCAAAAACAAAATAACAAAAGCCAAAACAAAATAAAACATTCAAAAACAAAATAACAAAAGCCAAAACAAAATAAAACATTCAAAAACAAAATAACAAAACCCAAAACTAATTTGTTATTTTGTTTTGTGTTTTGTTATTTTGTTTTCGGTTTTGTTAATTTGATTTTGAATTTGCTATTTAGTTTTCGGTTTTGTTAATTTGGTTTGCACCTCTCGGCCGTTCAGAAACTAACCGGAAAAGGTAGGTACACAATTTCCTACTTCCTGTTTATCTTGAGTGACAGGTGTCTCGTCCAATCAGCGGTAAGAATTTAAATCGCAAACTATACCTATCTTTTCCGGTTCGTATCTGACTGGCCGAGAAGTGCAATACAAATTAACAAAACCCAAAACAAAATAACAAATCCGAAAACAAAATTAACAATTAGTTTCGGGTTTTGTTATTTTGTTTTCGGATTTGTTCATTTGGTTTTGAATTTGCTATTTAGTTTTCGGATTTGTTAATTTGGTTTTGAATTTGTTATTTTGTCTTTGAACGTTATTTTGTTTTCGGTTTTGTTAAGTTGTTTTGTACTTCACGGCCACCGTAGGATCATCTTGATGCAGTGTAAGATCCGCCACTCATCAGTGTAAACTGGTCAGTGATGATGAACCAGCGGCTGCTGATGATGACCAACACCCACCTCTCCCCTTCGCTAGTCAGAAGGATGCCAATGAAACTGAACATAAAATCAGCTCATACTAGTAATTATTACGGTCGTCAAGATTAATTAAAATAATGTTTCTCAGCATTATTTTGAATTAATGTTGACTTCCATAATAATTTAAATGAGTAACTAGTTTACTAGCGTGTGCTAATGCAGGCACCGGTTCATCATCACCGACCCTGCAGCTGGATCCAGCTGACCGTAACCTACACTCACGCAAAGTTATAATCTGTTAATGTAAAGTATTTCACAGCATCTATCTCTAAAGCTTTTATCTTATTTCCTTGTAACTTTTCAGCTTCACCTGTTCTTTTTCTCCACTTTTCCTCCATGGAAATAATTGTTTATTTGCTGAGAGAAATTCACTGAAAGGATCCTTACCTCTCCATCTTTAAGATCTTTATCTCTCCATCTCATAGGCCCAACCTAACTCGTTATAAACCTAGAGGCGTTACGTGATCGTGTTATACAGGTCTAGAGGTCTGGCTAGGTTCCTGGTGGATATACTGCATGGCCGTGAAATTCTATTGGCTTTCACAAATTTGCTTTTCCTTCCTCTGTTAGCTTATGTGACTAGTTGTTCTTGCTGTTTGTGTTTCTAAAAGCATTTGTTTAGCAAAAGGTAATTCTGCTTCATTAATTTTGCCATAATTACACAAGGCAGAGAGCTCTTTGACTAAACCCATCATTACCCTTTATTCCCAGACGCAAAGTTGATCTAGCGAGCGTCAAGCCAAGTTAAAGAAACAGAAGCTTTTATTTGTCTCATGTCCATCACAGCAGAGGGAAATTCTTGTCCTTGTGGTGTCAGAGCGCAGTGTCATGACAGTCTTGACATGATACAGAGCAGAGAGGATTAAGGGCTTTTCCCAGAAGTCAGACAGCTTGAACTCCTTGACCAGTAACCCAGATCCTTATCTCTTAACACAGAATCACCATAAAGCGACATGTTTCACCAAACACAAACACTTACATCATCAGGATAACTCTGAAGTAGTAGTAGTAATAATAATAATAAATCATTTACACAAAAGATTTGAATTCAGTGCAGGTTTAAAGCAGGACGGTCAGACAGGCATGTGATTCTGAAACTGAGACATGATTCACTGGAGTGTGCAGGGAGTCACGGAGCTGCCGGAGTGAATCAGGTGGGCTCAGAGAGGCCGTGTTATAACCAGCTCTCCCTCTGGACTCTCAATCCCATAAATGGAAACTCCTTCTCTGTTTGCTGGAAGTTCTAGCCCACTCATGACGTCACAACATGGCCCTCATGGCCCCTAACAGGGTTGCCAGACTGTGTTTTCTTACACAGTATGATCTATTAAGGGATGACAAATTCATTAGTAGATGTGTGTATATAT
>QMIH01000203.1:406818-439318 GCA_003987875.1 Clarias batrachus
TATATATATTAAACCCATAATCATCAGTAAACGCAAATTTCATTGGAAAATCTGGCAACCTTGCCACTACTCACCTGCCTTAAATCGCTCAGTGATTGGCTGAAGCGGTATCGGTTACTCTGCTCTCTGATTGGATGAATCCGCCCACGTTTAATAAATATTCATAAGGCTCCAATACCGTCCCGAGGAGGAAAGAGCGCGCGGGCGCTGAACTACACACCGTCAACATGGAGCGGAGGGAGCGCGTGCTGCTGTTACTGCTGTTACAGGGTGAGTGTTTATACTTCACACACACACAGAGAGAGAGAGAGTGAGAGAGAGAGAGTGTGTGTGTGTTACAGGAACAAACCTTGCTGCTCACTGTGTGTGTCTGTGCACATGACCGGGTTTACATTCAGATGTGATGTGATGTGATCCACCTGCGCGTTGGATAAAGAGTGTGTACGGTCGCTCGCGCGTGTGGAGAGAGGTGTGTGTGTGCGCGCGCGCATGGAGATATATGTGTAGAAAAGCTGTCATCTGTCAGAACTGCTGAAAGTTTGAACTTTTTCAAGATATGAATCGAAGACTTGTAAAGTTTACATTAAATTCAACTTACTTTTGTTTGTACAGCGCGTTAAACAGCGGCCATTGTGGCAAAGCAGCTTCACAGAATCAAAGGAAAATGATGGAAATGTGTATGAAATGTGAAAAATGTGTACCAATCAGAATAGTTACATTTGCAGATCACACAGATGTGCACTGGATTAACTAAAAAAGACATAACATTAATAAAGCATTGCCCATGCCAGCCTTCACATCTGTAAGGCTAATATCTCTCTCTGTGATTAAATTTAGATGTCATTTTAGAACACATCATAATCTCAATAACATTAGGTAACGCCCCAAACTCTTACTTTAGGACACGCTGTAACTTTAGGACACGCCCCAAACTCTAAAACTTTGGGACACGCCCCGAACTCTAAAACTTTAGGACACGCCCCGAACTCTAAAACTTTAGGACACGTCCCGAACTCTAAAACTTTAGGACACGTCCCGAACTCTAAAACTTTGGGACACGCCCCGAACTCTAAAACTTTGGGACACGCCCCGAACTCTAAAACTTTGGGACACGCCCCGAACTCTAAAACTTTGGGACACGTCCAGAACGCTGGAACTTTGGGACACGTCCAGAACGCTGGAACTTTGGGACACGTCCAGAACGCTGGAACTTTGGGACACGTCCAGAACGCTGGAACTTTGGGACACGTCCAGAACGCTGGAACTTTGGGACATGCCCCAAACCTTACAGCCTATTGGTCTGGCTGATATTTCTGTCAAAGAAGTAATCAAGGCGTGCGCATATAAAACTTGGCGTGTAAAGGCGGAAGGTAACTGAGGTTTGGGAAATGGTAGCATGTGGAGAAACTTGTTGGAGGAATCCTCATCAGTGATGGGCGGAGCTAACGCCACACGTTCCCTGTAACATAACAAGCTTCTTTTTATTTCTCAGAAACGTCCAAAGAGAGAAGACGTAGAGGCTGCTGAGGAAACGCCTGGTATCCTGTGTGCCTGAACAGCGATTAATCTCTTTATTGTACATTCCACAATATCAAATGGAACTAAATAGTTACCAAAAAAAAGATCTGATCTGTTTATTAATGAAAAGATAAGTGTAATTGTCAGCAGATCTCCGTGGTGTACGAGAAGTAAACCAGTTCAGTGCACCAGTGACTCAGTGTCTATCACAGCATCATGGAACACACTGTTTATTCCTTATTTATTGTCTCAATTTTGAGAGAATAGTATAGAAGGGATGCAAACTTATGCAATTGTGCATCACATCATGCTGACTCTGTAGTGTTCGTGTACTCGAACAGGCCCGAGCGGGAAGTGGTGCACTCAACTGCTGCGCTAAAGTGTGTTAGCGAGCTTACTGGTCACAAAGCATCCAGTCAACTGGAAGTCTATTGAAGTGAATGAGTGGTGTAACCTCTTTCTGCCCCCTGCCACTCGCCCCCCCCCTCGCTATTCTGACTATTTCTGTATCTCTTCCTGTCTTTTTCTCCACCCGTTTGACCCTGTGCCCGACCCGTCCATTGCGCCCCCACTCATATCCCGAGTTTCATCTAAGCTCTGTCTTTTCTCCAAAGCTCCGCCGCACCCCTGCCCTGCTCTCTCTCTCTCTTTCTCTCTCTCTCTCTCTCTCTCTCTCTCTCTCTCTCTCATTGTATAAGGATTATATTTACTAGCCATGTCTCTGTCCCAGTCTTCCCTTGTGGTTTTACCACTAACAGCTTATCGTGGCAACACGTTTTCAGAGCGTTTTTTTTTTTTTTCACACTTTTTTTCTTCCTGCGTGCCAGCTCATTATTTTAAGCTGCTTGTGGCATGTTGTTGAAGCGCCGCTGACGTCTTTCCATTTCTTTGCATTACTACAGACTACTTTACAGATCAGTGATGAGAATAGTTTTTAGCCTAATAGTGTTACGGTATCCTTCTGGTGTGGACATTTTGTAAATGTAAAGCTTTCAACAAGAACAAGCCTACTTTTAAAGTTTCTCCAAAAGTGAGTGAAATAATTAAAAATGACCATGACCGGGTTTCTTTGTCATTGTACCGTCTTGTAAACAAGAATCAGGAGCTGTAAAGCTGAGTGTAGTTTGGATGCTGATGATTATTTTCATGCATAAGGTGTTGGGGAAATATTTGCATCATGTTGGCATCGTCTAGATCGACTCCTCAGGAAGGACGAAAGAGGAACTTGCAGTCATGCGTGGCTGAGCGAGCTACTGTAGCTACCTGGTTGAGATGTTGAAGGCAGAGCACGCAGCTCGTCCTGATCTCTGGGTTTAAGTCTCTTGACTCTGGTATGGTTTGTTCATGGCTCGTGCAACAATGCTGTCTTTCATAGAAGGCGAAATAAAGAGATGGCTCGAGATCCTGGCGTTTCTGGCGTAGAATCCTGTTTCAGTGAGCTTTATCTTTTGGAACTTGATACTTGATTTCTGAGAGCAACGTGTTCCCGGCCCGAGGGACCAAACGTCCAACAACAAAATGCTGAATTCCTCGTTTTAGAAAATTTTCATCTGCTGTAAAGAAGACAAGCTGGCAGTCTGAGCAGACACGAAGCACAAAGTGAAGCTAAATTATTAATGATTTGATGATGAACAGCGACATCACTTCCTGCGCTAAAGAATGTGTCTTTTTGAAAGGTTCCTCACTGGTGTTTCATGTGTAAATTGTACCGCTATTGGAATATGGGAATGACATCGCAAAAAAGTCAAACTCACCAAAAGCTCACGTTATTATTTTTGATCATAGAAACAATAGAAAAGACCCAGAAAAGACCCCGTGCCATCAGCAAACTTGACGATGTATTAAAATGGTATTAAATGCTGAACGGAAATCTATGTATAGCATTCATACGTACAGTAGGTGTCCTTCTTGTCTAGGTGTATGAGGGCCAGATGGAGTGTGGTGGAGATGGCATCATCTGTTGAACTGTTATGTGGACGATACGCAAACTGCAGTGGGTCCAGTGAGGGCGGCAGCGGGGCCTTGATGTGTCTCATGATGAGCCGCTGGAAGCACTTCATGATGATGGGTGTGAGTGCAACAGGACGGTAGTCATTGAGCAGGACAGAGAAGACTTCTTCGGCATGGGTATGATGATGATGGTGGTGGATTGATGGCGCTGCTCAGGGAGATGGTGAAGGTAAAAACATCTGCCAGCTGTTCAGCACAGCTCTACGCAAAGTGGGCGGACCAGACTATATTTTTGGCAGAGTTTTTCCTCATATCAGCAGTGGTGGGACGTAGCACCTGATCGTTTAGAGGAGGGGTGGTCTTCATCGCTGTCACGTTGTTCTGCATGTCGAACCGTGCGTGAGAAGCTGTTGAGCACATCTGGAAGGGAGCCGTCACCGACAAGTGATGTCATCCTGTAGGTGGTGATGGCTTGTATGCCCTGGCCCTTGCTGTTCTTTGGGCCACCTTGTCCCACGCTCTGAAGGCGGAGTCTCTGGTCTTCATGAGTGGACGCTCCTCCGCAGTAATTCACTGTTTCTGGTTGGGTCGTGAGATGATGCTCTTGGAGACAGTTGATGTCACCGGTGCACTTGTTGATGTAACTGGTCACTGATGACGTGTACTGTACTCCTTCAGGTCGGTGAAGTCTCCGTAAGTTGTAGTCTCCCTGAACACGTTTCAGTCAGTGTTATTTATCTAAGTCCTGAAGAGCAGAGATGGCTCCTGCTGGCCAGAACCGGTTTTGGACACCTGACGTCTGGTCTGTATGCTGGAATTAGTATAACAGAGATGTGGTCTGAGTAGCCGAGGTGGGGGCGGGGCTCTGCCCGATATGCGCCGGAGATGTTTGTGTAAACAAGATCCAGCGTGTTTTCCCCTCTTGTTGCAAAGTCCACATACAGATGAAAGTTTAGGAATGTTGTGCATCTGCGTCATTTCTAACGTATTCCAGCTCAAGCACAAGTTCCAGCGTAACGTGGTGTGTTAAACTGCTCGCAGCGACGAGAGGACAGGATCGAACCTGCCAGACATCAGCGCCTTGCCGGCCGTGTGGAATGTCTGTAGATGTTTCCTGTAATCTCTCTGGTCTATTAAATCACAGGTAGCGGATTCACATCGACGCCGTTAAAGGGATGATATATTTTTTTTTCTCCTCATATGAACTGGATTGGTCACGACATGTTCTCTGTCTGACGTTCTTTAGTTTTGCACTAACAAGTAAGAGAAGGACTTTTGTTCCTTCATTCAGAAACCATGGATTAGGATCGGTATCTCATTTTGAGAAAAATACAAAAAACAAAACAAAAACAAGATGCTGTAGTTTCACCATAACCTTCACATGGCGAGCAAGCCTGGCTTTCTGCCAAATGAGGCACTTTGAATGTTTTTATCATTTATTAGAAAGTTATTTAAGATCTAAAAACAAACAAAAACAGATATACATGTTTCATCTTATGAAATGGACCACGAATGATCTAAAGTCAATCTTTTATTTTAATGTAGCACAGCTCTACTGTACATTACAAAAAGGCAGAAAATGCATAAATATGTGCAACATTCTCACATTTCGCAAAAGAAATCTTCTTCTTTTTCTTAGGTCTGCCCCCTACTGGACTGGAGTACAGCATGCAGCAAAAGAAACAAAAAGTGTCTTCATTTGTACAAGAAAAGTAAACGATCCACAACACAATATTTCAATTAAGTAATATATGCAAATCATAAAATGCTTTTATACAACATTTCCATTACCATCAATGGATTATGATTCGTTTTTTAATTTAACTCCGCCCACATATATATATTCTGTGCCTGGTGAAGCTATCCGCGACTGGAGGAGCTGGCGACAGACCGTTATCGAGCCACAGTGAGTGTAATGAACAGGAGTGAAAGTAGTTTTAAATTCTTCCCGGTCCTCTATAGCTAAAAGCGGAGGAGAATAAACCATGGAGGTGATGGACAGACCTGAGAAACTCCGCAGATTTACCGCATATTTCCACTTATTCCATTTTAGAATATCATCTCCGTTACCTTTCTGGGTCGTGGGGTCGAATCCCAAATAGCACACAGTCCGTGTCATTAACCACTGGACAAGACTTTTAGTAGTTTTTAATAAGCCTACTTTAATATCTGTAAGAAATGCAGCTGCTTGAGACAAATCAGACAACGAAAATCAGTCCTGCTGAACCGAATCTCAACGCTTACCAATTAAATCTCATAAAACAAAAACGTCTCTAATGGTTAAAGGCCTTTTTTCGACATGTTGCACAACTCTAAAGCACAGTCTGTCTACACGCTCAAGAGTCCTGAAGTGTGTGTGTGTGTGTGTGTGTGTGTGCGCGCTTGTAGAAGAGTGTATAAGTTTATGCTCGACTGCTTCCCAAGCATTTGCATGATTCGTGATCCATGAAGCGCACGTGTGTGTGAATGTGTGTGTGTGTGTGTGAATGTGTGGTATAATCTGTGCTACTGAAGCAGTTCGGTCCTTCCTGATGTGCCGCGTCTGCATGGAGTCGTGCACGTGTGTAAAGGGATTTCCAGCCATGAACTCGACTTCCTGGTTTATCTTCCCTCGCAGGAAATATCTGATTATTCACATGAGTGTAGAGATGTGCCATGTCTAGACAACCGTGTTCGAGCGTCTCCAAATAAATATATAAATAAATAAACAAACCAGGTTCCTCCGGGTGACGCGTGAGCGCTGTGGGAGGGGAAACGGCCATTTCTGTGGTGTGTGTTTGTTCCTGTGCTGTTTCTGAGGAAATCTAGAGGCGATCGCGATGTTTCATAAGAAAACGTGGAATTTAATCTGACATAAGTGTGGTGCAGAAAAAAACTCTAGACACATGCCTCATAGTGAAATAATCACACACACACTACAAGCAGAACTGTACTGTACACACACACCACACTGACTTTCCCAACATACAGTAAAGCATCCTTTTTATCATAATACTAAGACCACAAAAACAGCAAGTGGGTAATAAGTGTGTGTGTGTGTGTGTGTTCACAAATCTAATGATGTTCTAAAACAAGATTCCACAATGCTGCATCATTAACAGATCCTCATCTGTATCGTAACTAATATTCTCGCTGCCCAGAAATCAGGGGAAGAATCGCTGACCTTTGACCTGAACTCTGAGCTGATTGCTTCTGACGCCGCACGCACCGCCTCAAGAGCTCTCACTTCACTTCCTATGGGTTCTGTTAAAAAAAAAAAAACCTTCCAAGGTTGGATTAAGGCAGAGGCGTATGGTGGAAGGATGTGGGAATGTGTGGAGAAGCGTTCGGTCACATGTACGAAGGAATCCGACCTCATCAGCACGGAGCTGAAAACCTGACTTCCCCTCTGTCTGCAAAAGAGTCGTTCTGTCTTATGGAGTCGCTACTGTAGCGCGTTGCATTAGCATGGACGTTGTGTTAGCCGACGCTGCCATGAACAGTGCTGTGGCTAATGTATCGGTCTTAAAGGATTCAGAGACAGAGTAAAACATCTGTACATTTTCTGTGAACATTAGCAAAAAAGAAACGATGCTCTGGTTATATTAAGTCTTCTGTTCTCTGTTCGAGCCTCTACTGTCTCCCCAGTCACTCCTGTGCAGGTGTGAGTGTGTTACATCAGTTCATTTGTAACTGAAGACGAAGAGCAGCTTGGGGTGATTGTGTTTTTGTTTTGTAGTCTGATTGTGTAACAAATCACAGAAGAGCATAAACCGGAGCGATACTCTAAGGAAGGCGAAAGTTTCATAAAGACGATCATCACCGGTGACGAGACACGGATTCATCACTACGAGCCTGAGAGCAAACGGCCGAGTACGGAGCGGAAAAATCCTCGATCATGGACCGAGAAAAAGTTCAAAAGTCTCGACCATCAGCTGGAAAATTCATCAACGTTTACCGTTTTCACGGATTCTCGGGGGCCAGACGTATAGGAACACCATCAGGAAAAAGGTTCAACAATCGACGGTGCTCGTTACAGTGAGACGCTTTATTGAAGAGCTGAAGACTGAACACCGAGGACGGACATCTGAGAGCGTCGCGATCTCACATGACCATGAACGTCCGCACGCTTGTGCACACGCTGTCGACCTCATCATTTTGAGGTGTTAAAGCGTCCTCACTACAGTCCTGATCTCAGTCCGTCAGACTTTCACCTGTTCGGTCGCCTGAAGGCAGAAAGCCGAACTACGAGGATGAAGATTCGGTTCTGATGAAGCAGCGAAGACAGCGGTGCATGTGTGGCTCACGGCTCGAAAAGTTCATGTAAAATTTATTCTACACCCAGAGTGCGGATAATTTTTGACTCGGCCTCGTTTTAATGACGAATCTACTTTTCTCAATTTTTTTTTTTTTTTTTTACATTTCAGTTCACTGGACAGGAATAAATTTCCAGAAAGCAATCTCGATTAGGTGAGAAAAAGGACGGAGAGAGAGTGTATTCAGTCCTCCACAGCCGTCATTTGATTTCTTGATTGCTCTTTAAGATGTGTTTTCATCCTCTCTGCATGATCTCATCCGTCTTTCACTCTCGGTGTGATGATATCCGTCACCTACAGACGTCCAGCTCAAAACCACATCAGCTGAGACGTAGCCGGACGTGCAGCTAGAGCATTATGGGATGGAGATCTGTGTGGTTTGTGTATTTATTAACCGCGTTCGTGCTCAAGTTTCTCACGCTTCGTTCAGATCGGACCAATCGTTGATCAGACTGAATTCTTGTAACCAGTCATTACGGAAAACGTGATTATTGTATGATATTCATCCTACTTTTATCGTATATATATTTTTATCTGTCAAAGTTTTGAAGAAAAAAACCCAGTGCTGTCACTTGTACTTTAAAAAGGTAGACTGACGCTGCAGACCCTCAATCTCAGCTCAGAGAGAGCGCGAGAGAAAGGGAGAGAGGTGTGGAGAGGAACCGGACCAGAGAGAGAGACAGAGACAGAGAGAGAGAGAGACAGAGAGAGAGAGAGACAGGGGGAGAGGGAGACAGAGAGAAAGACAATGAGAGGGGTGTGGAGACGGAGAGAGAGACTGAGACGGAGAGAGAGAGATATTAATCAGGATGAGCCGTGGTCTCTGTGGTGCTGTGTGTGTGTGTGTGTGTGTGTGTGTGTGTGTGTGTGTGTGCACGTATGTGTGTAAGTTTACATACCATATAGATGCTGCAGACTGATTGTGTATGTGGGGGTGGGAGGCGGGTCTATGGGGGTACATGTGTGTAAGAGGTTAACCAATATTGGTGTTTGTCTTTGCGGTGCTGTGTGTGTGTGTGTGTGTGTGTGTGTGTGTTCTTGTGTGCTTTCTTAGATTTTCTTAATGGGATTATCTACATGTATCTCTCTACAGGTCGTGATTGGTTTGTTATGGTGCCAGTTGTCTGTGTGTCTGTGTGTGTGTGTGTGTGTGTGTGTGTGTGTGTGTGTGTGTGTGAGAGCAGGTTCGATCTTGTGAAAGTGTATGACCTGTGATAGCGTGTGTCTCTGCAGGTTTATTTCTGTGTCCACCCACAGGAAGGGTTTTGCCGTCTATGTGTTTAGTGGGACGCTGGTGGCTCAGTGTGTTAAAGGCTCTGGGTTACTGATCGGAAGGTCGGGGGTTCGAGACCCAGCTCTGCCAGCTTGCCGCTGTTCTGCCCTTGAGCGAGGCTCTTAACCCCGTTTACCAAAGCTGGGATTTGTGAGGAATAAAAAATTCCACTGGGCAGTAATGTATATGTGATGAATAAAGGCTCAACCTAGTTAACTGTGTGTGTGTGTTTGTGTGTGTGTGTGTGTGTCTTTCCACAGGTTGGTATATTGAACATTCTCAGGGATTTAATGTGGGAACATCAGGAGCCAAAATTTTCTCCGGCCCAAGTATTGAGGAATTTGGATACACAGTGCAGCAGTTCAGCAATCACCAGGGACAATGGTAAGGTGTGTGTGTGTGTGTGTGTGTGTGTGTGTGTGTGTGTGTGTGTGTGTGTGTGTGTGTGTGTGTGTGTGTGTGTGTGTGGCCGGGGTGGCTTTTCATTACATACCGACATACACACTTGTCACATGCTTAATACCTACATTTTATAGATAAAATAGATTTTACATGCAAGAGGCCACGCCCACTTTATTGGGATGAACAGATACAGAGGCCACACCTCCTTCATGTGACTGACAGGCACAGAAGCCACACCTCCATCACAGAGACTTACCGTTGTGCAGGCCGAACTGCGTCATTAAAGCTGACTGACTGGAAGCCACACGCGTGTAGTTGGGTAGGACTTTCCAGAGACCACGCCTTCTTCATTGGGCCTAACAAGCCACGCCCCCACATTAGTTAACAGAGGCCACGCCTCCTTTATTAAGACTGATAGAAGCAAGACACGCGTCTCCCATTGGAAGTGACGGGACCAAAGGTGACGCCTCCTTAATTAAGACTTACAGGCATATAGACCACACCTTCTTTACTGACACTGAGGCCCACAGGCCACGCCTCCTATCACCCCTTTGGTTTTCCAGACTTCCAGCTGCAATAAGAAAATGTTTAAACAGTATGTCCCTTTTATACACACACACACACACACACACACACACACACATTAAAAAGCTTTATAAATGCATTGCATAGCCTCTCTATATTTGCTCTAACCGTAATACACACTACAGACACACCAGCTTCCTCTGGCACTTCCTGTGTTAGTGTCTGCAGGCCGTAGATCCCTGCGGATCAGCACGCTTTCTCTCGGACTTATCTCACCCGTAATAGTTCCTTCCTTTCATTTACTCCACAAACAAATGTTAAGACTCGTTTCGATCCGTGTGGTGGTTTTCTCAGTGTACCAGCGGAAGCAGCAGCCAGTCTGGGTTTTATTCAGGATAACATTCAGGGCAAGTACAGAACATTGTTCCAGTGAAAATTCCCCCTACGTGCTTATTGCGTCCCTGAGGTTTCACATACCTTTGGAGATCCCAGTGGTTATTGTTTTAAGGTGTGAAGTAAGACCGTTGCACAATTGCACACACTCATTAATTATTATGTTAAAAAAGTGAAGTGCAACTTCAAGGCAATTAGCAGGTACAGTGGAACCTCGAATTGCGAGTAATGCGGTTTGCGAGCACAGAGTATCTAACGGAGCCAACGGTTTTTCTCTCTCATGCGCTTTGGAATTGTGGGTAATCGTCTCCTCGCTGGGTCTTAGTGCTCGTCTCTCACTGGTATAATCAACATCCGTGTGCACATGTACTGTTTACTGTAACACATTGACCACGCGTCTGGCGTAAAACATATTTTATTTTGTTTTTGTAAGACACGTGTTTATTATAACACACGTGTGCGCATGTAAAGCAAAAGCAAGTCTCATTAGAGAGGTTACATACACACACAATCTGTTTTATTTTTACCTTACAGCAGTGATTCCGTTAGTCTGCGCTTAGTCGAGTGTCATTAGAAAGATTCTTTTTTTTTCCTGTAAAAACAATCGTTTTCGTTTTGTTTTCGTTGTGTGATTTGTTTTATTTTTACTTTTATATTCATTATTTTTATGTATTTTTTGGGGGGCTGTGGAACGAATAATTTGAGTTTCAATTATTTCTTATGGGAAAATACAATTTGGTTTACGAGTATTTTGATATACGAGCCTGCTTTCGGAACTAATGTTTGTAATCCAAGGTTCCATTGTGCATGTACAATTAAAAATTGTTTAAAGAATTAGAGATGGTCCTGTTTACCTCAAATTCACTGGAACCGAGAGATACAGGCCACGCCTCCTTTACTAGGTCTGATGCGGAGGCCACACCTCCTTTACTCTCACCGGCAGCCACACCTGCTTTAGTACACCTGTAAAGCATTAATGCTACGCCTCCAACACTGATTAACAGACATATAAGCCACACCTTCTTTACTGTGACTGACCGTTACATAAGCCACACCTTCTTTACCTGGACTGAGAGACAATTAGGTCACACCTCCTTCACTGTTAAGCCGCGCCTCCTTTAATTAGACAAGCAGGCAAATCTTTAGTGTTTTATATTTCACACACAGTAGAAATCACACCTCAGCTTTTTGCTTTGTACTTTCTTTCATCCAGTCATTTTTTAAGGTCTGTTAAAGTTTATAATCTGAGCTTTTACTCAGAAAGGCAAGTTTGCTTTTTGGAGTTTATTTCTTACTTTCTTTTTCATTTTCTAATCACCAGTAAGGAAATTAACATGGAATGCTGGTCACAAGTGAGCGAAACTGAAACTCATCCCAACACCACACACTCGCTTTGTGTAGTTTATACTGCTGGGTAATAAACACCATAAACACTATTTTGCCACAAACACCATAAATAATTATTAATTGCTTAATTAAAAAATGTAGGATGTAGGATCAGGATGTTTGTCATAAAACCAAAACTCAACAATCAGAAACAAAACTAAGACACATGCAGGAGAATGGGGAAAAAAAAGAAGAAAATGGGTGTTCTGTCCATAAATATCTGGCCTTATTTAAAAAGGATTGTGATTTCAACCTGATTTTCCAAATATGGGACTTCCTGTTTAATCCTTACTGAAAATAGTTTATTATTCACGGTCATCTGAAGACGTCTGAATCTTTAAAAGCCCCTGACCGGGCCTCTGGAAAATCCCTGACCGACATCCTAACGCCGATGCAACAGTCTGACTGTTTATTAAGTCGAGTCATTTCCCGTTCCATCATTGGCTGGGGCTGATGATGTCATTCCGTCCTTCTTTTGAATAAGCTTAACTCTGACGCACACACACACACCAACTTCACACACTCCTACAAACACACACCGACATGTAGTATGTGGAGGCCCAGAGCAGGAAGCGGGCTGTAAAATCCACATCCTAGTCCTTAAGAGAACATGAGCGTTGATAAAAGTGTCTGGTGGACTTTGAACTGGTCTCTAACTGGTACAATGTACATCCATTATATTACACCCTGTATAGAGAGAGTGCGCGTACAGTATAGTGATATTCTGCATACTGAGGTACTGGATTGTACCTCAATACAAACTCAGGAATAAAAGAAAATGCTGTAGGAAAATTATTACCAAAAAAAAAAAAAAGTAAAAAACACACACACACACACCACACACACACAGTATGTATATATAGCTTATAAAATTGTGCTTGTTTCCTTTGAAATTCTACAGTCATTATAAAACCTGAGATTAGAAAAGGAAAAATCTTGAAAAAAAAATAGAAACGTTTGTAATAATGTTTCCCTAAAGAACGTTCCTAAGCAGAACTCATATTCTCCAGCACACTCAGTAAAACACAATAGATTGTTTTACTTACAGTACTGTGTAAATTGTGAACATACCAAAAATGGCATAAGCAAAGATGCCTTTGAAAACATTTCAACATAAAGAAACTTATAACACATGCAAATATTCCTCAGTAATGTTATTTATTTATTCATTCATTTTACAGTTATATTTGGAAATAGTGACCTGTTTTGGTCATAATAATGCAGACATGATAAATATGTGTAACAACATCTGTACTAAAGATAATACAGTGCGCGTGACTTTTACACAGTACCATATATGTACATGTACACAAACGCACGCATACACAATAGATAAACATGTGATGTCATATGTGTGATAGCAGAATCAGTTTTAAACACAGGCGTCCACTGTGTATAGTCTGACTGCTATCGGAATGAGAGACCTGCGGTTACCCAGCTCGCTGCTGACAGTGACACAAAAACCAAACCGTGCATAAGCATTGTGGTGGAGAGGCGATGATTTGGCCTTCTTGTGGAAACTTGATATTGAGACAACATTGAAATGATGATGATGATGATGAACTTCACTTTGTACCAGGATATTCTTGAGATACCTGTGAGCTCGCCTGTGCAGCAGGATAAGCTGGGCTCTAATTGTCATGCAACAGGAAAGTGATCGCAAGAACATCATCAGATTGGCATCTGATTGTCTAAAGCAGAAACAATTAAAGGTCAGGAGCTCACCCCCACTGAGATGCTGATCTGGAGAGCTGTGCATAGAGGAAGGCCTTCAAACATCAACGAGTTGAAGCGATGTTGTAAAAAACACGGGACTCAAAACTCCTACAGAAGTCCTGTAAAGATGCTTGTGTTTCTAAATGTGGTTATATACTATTAGAGGGGGCACTTACTTTTTCTCACCTGGTTTCTGAGTACTGGTTTCTGAGGTTATTTGTTTGTTTACAGTACTTGCATCTGACCATACAGTATAACAGTTATTTAGGCCCTGATACATATACTGTATATAAAAACAAGATTAAAGACTTAATTACTTACTTTTACTCAAAACTGTAAGAATATAAAGTAAAACTTTTCTCTTCCACACAAGAAGAAGTCTGAAAAGTGTAAACTCGTGACCTGCAGTATCTAGCGGTGGGTGTGTCTCCAGTGCAGTGTGTAATCAAAGGAAGTGGTGAAGTTCGCGCACACACACACACACACGCACACACACCTGTGTTATAGCCCCACTGAGTCAGCTCCATTGCACAACTTCTAGACAACTGTGGCCAAAAATACACATTACTGTGTTCGTAATGATCCAGAAAATGATCTAGTGTTTATTTCCACACACACACACACACACACACACACACACACACACACACTTTATTAGACATTTTATTTATCTATCTATGTAAACTCATATACACACATTTGCAGTTCTATCATAAAGACAAATTATCCATTTTATTTATTTATTTATTTATTATTTACTTGTTTGTTTGTACCAACAAAACTGCTTCTTTTTCTCATAAAGGCCAAACAAATGTCTGCACAAGATCAAAACGAATATTACGAGGGCCTTAATTTGGTCCCTATAAAACATCTCTCTCTCTCACTCACTCACATACACACACACACACACACACACACACATACACACGCATGTGTGCGCGCAAACAGGTCATTACAGGTTACAAGTGTTGGTTTTATGCATTCCAGTCCAGTGAAATCCTCTGAACACTATGTTCACAAAGTGCATGAGGAGTCGTGTGTGTGTAATCAGCAGCTTAGACTCCATCAATTACCATAATCATTACAGACACACTACATAGAAAGACAGCAGCACAATATCAGTTTAAAGAAAACGGCTTGCTGATGCACACACACAGGATGTCCTCCTGAGTCAGATCAGCTCCTGATGACGGCGATGATGTGCTAAAAATGTGTTCACTTCCTACGTGCATGCGTGTGATCTGGAGCTGAAATCCTCCCAGTTCAACTTTAAGTAAATCAGGCGTGCTGCACGCACACTAGTCTCCAATGATTCCCAAACACTGGGTCGCGACCCACAGGCAAGGTCACGATTTATGCCTGCAGTGTGCCTCTCAGAAACGTCTAGTTTACCATTAAAAGTACAGTTAAACCTTGGATTGTGAGCATAATAGGTTCCAGAAGCATGCTTGTATATCAAAACACTCGTATGTCAAAGCTGTATGTGGAGATGCAGATGATTTGTTCTACAATATTAAATTAAAAAGAATTCATACAAAATATAAAGTAAAAATAAAACAAATTATCTGTGTGTATGTGTGTGAAGCTGAAGTAAGATGAGAGAAGGGAGGGGGCTACTGTGTAGGATGACTTTCACACAAAAACACAGAAACGCTGCTCTATCGGGAAACTTCTTTAATAAGGAACCGTTTTAATGACACACGTGTGCACACACACACTAACGGATTCAGAGAAACTCTGCATCTTCAACAAAGAACCTCTCTAATGACACTTACTCGCAATCCAAGGTTCCACTGTAATAAAGTGTGTAAATGGTAATAAAAATGATCAGTAATATAAATTTTTGTACAGATAAACTTTTCTCATGATGTGTAAAGAATGTTTATTGTGAACCGGGTCACGATGGTTTGTCAGTTTTAAAAAAGTTCTTGGAAACACTGCTGTAAGCCGTCATATGGAATGGATGGACACAAGATTTTGAAACTCTCCCTCTCATGACTTTAGTTCAAACCTAAAATTAGTTTTTGTGTTCTGTGAAGCTAAAGACAAAACGGAAATTAAATGTATAGCCGTGGTTTCATCTTATCCTGTTCTATACCATCTCTCAGTACAGGCGAGGCGTGAAACGCAAAGCTTTAAAGGAAATAGCAAACGGCACTGATACCTCGCGATTAGCGTGTTTCACAAACATAATATAAGAATAAACCTGGTGCAAAGCGGTTTTCACACTGATCAGCCTGTGAATTTATTTTAATTCCTTCGAGGCAAAACGAAAGATGGCTTCTGAAGTGAAACACATTTAAAGAGAAGTGGAAAGCTGGTGCCACCGCAAATCGTTTGAAGTTTTCTCTACTCCTCTATTAAGAGCTAATGCCAAAAGCTTAGTACTGTATGTAACGAATAAAAAAGCAACCAAAATGTTTCACTTCGTGTCATCTTTTAGCATATTAAAATACATTTTAAAGTAATGCTGGCTGCACAGTTTATTGAATTGTGTACGTTTTGGCTGCTGGACGTTCTCTTTGGAAAGAAAAAAGCGCATGGACGGATGGTACACGACCACAAACCGCAGCAGCTCTCAGACCACGCACACTGGAGACAAACTGCTGTTTATAGTTTGCGTGTGTAAATGCAGGTCAAATGTGATTTCTTTTCCCTTCCCATGTTTAACCGCTGAGTCGGTTCAGTGATGATTCACAATTGTTTTTTATTGACACAAAAATCCATTTTTTAAATTACATTTGTATATATATATTTGCATTTGAAGTGATAAAATAATCCTACAGGTGGTGCCCTCGAAACTATTCCCACATCCGCATGCAGTACAGCCTCCTCTGTGGCAGGAGCGAATAATTTGCTCCTTTTGTTTATACTTGAAACAAAATCCGAAATTAATATTGAATGAGGACATTCATGTGTCATGGTGTGTAAAGGTGTGTAATGGTGTTGCAGGTTATTAGTGGGAGCTCCGTGGAAAGGCTACACTCAGAACAGGATGGGAGACGTGTACAAATGTGCGATCGCAGGACCAACGACTACCTGCAACAAACTCAACCTTCAGAGTACGTACACACACCTCACTTTACATTCAAATGCAGTAATAATAATAATAATAATAATAATAATAATAATAATTAGGGTAATTCAAATATTTAAGTAGTATGTTATGATATATTGATTCTGCTTAGAGTTTTTATTGTTGGATTCTATATTTAATATAAATAACATATATTTGTTGATTTCAATAATGTATTTTTTTATTAATTTACTGCTTCAGCTAATAGTGAAAAAATAAAAACAAGAAGAGTAATAGCATTAACACCAACGTGAACATTTTCTACATTTAAAATGCATGCACACTTTCTTTTTTCAGTGTGAAATAAAAAGGAAATAAACACACTGTTAGAATTTATGAATGCAAACAATGACGAAGAAAAATCAATAAAATATTAAAGATAATGCTTCAGTAAATTAAAGGCATGATATAAAAGCTAGTTCAAAAAGTTACTTCAAGGCTGTGAGTGTAAAGCATTCAGTCCTGTGTACTATGTGTGTGTGCGTGCGTGTGTGTGTGTGCGTGCGTGTGTGTATTTCTTACGTAAAATGCATACTTTAGTGTTAGATCATTTTTCAGGCCGGCTCAGCGACCCCATCGGATGACGCGACCCATCGGATTTAGAGCCGAGTGCTCCGACTGTGAGATAAACACTGACATGTTGCACGAAACCGTACGGTACAGAGCTCTACAGCAGCTCGAGCTCGAGTTCCTTTCAAACAGGGTTGTTTATGTGAGCTACGGTCCACACACCCACAACAGGAAACCACAGATATGTACACGGCCAGCGTCGTTTACAGCAATGCAGTTTAACGAGAAATTGTCCTGAAACAACGAATGGCATCTTCAGTGTTTATACCCGAGTAAAGATGTACACACAACCTGAGTGCAGAAATACCCGAGTAGACTCGCAAGCTCATACCCAATCATAACCTGTACATCTTCTTTATTTATTTATTTTTATAAACATATAAATATTAATATAATGGGTTGAAAATGCTTTCACAGTAGGTTTTAAAGTAGGTTTTAAAGCAATCAGCTGCTTATGAGCATTTATACAGGAGTACATAGGCTTTATAACACATTATAAAGCAATGACCATGTTCAGTAATACACAAGTATGTAGAATGCAATAAACCTGCTTATAAAGCATGTATACTAGATAATGTAGGCTATATGACACTTTATAGTACAATGAACTGCTTATGAGCATTCATACAGGATTATGACATCTTTATTAGACATTATATAGCAATGACATTAAAGACATTGTCGTACAGTAAAATGACTTCTAAGCATTTATCCTGGGTAATGTAGGCTGTATAGCTCTTCATAGCACAATGAGTTATTTATGAGCATTTATGCAGGATTACACAGGCTTTGTATCACATTATAACTCATAACTTATATAATAAGACTTTTTGCAGGAACTGATGGGGCAAATAAATCATTGTAACACAATGAGCTGCTTAAGAGTGTTTATATAGGATTTTGAGGGCTGTGTAACACACAATGATCTGTTTAGGAACATTTACAGAGGATTATGTAAGATAAATCCTACATTATAGCACAATAAACCGTTTCTGAACATTTATACAGGGATGTGAAGAATATTTAACACACGACAAATTGAAGTATTTATACTGGATTATGTAGGCTGCGTAGCACATTGTCTCACATTCACAGTATAAAGACATTATAAGGTGCATTTATAAAGGATTATGTAAACTGTTTAACACATTTATAATACAGTAAACAAAATGTTTATACATAATTATATAGGGTATGTAACACACATACTCTGTTGAACTACTTCTGAGCGCAGGATAAGGGATTACAAGATTATGTAGACTATATAACACATTATTACAAAGCGATAAACTGTTTAAGATGGTCCGTACAAGGTAATGTAGGCTATGTTACACTTAATGCATTGAGCTGCTTATTATGTAGGCTACAGAATTCTTCTAGAATGCTGCTTAAGAGCATCTATAGGGATTATGTAGGCTTTATACCACAATTCAATTCATTTCAATTCAGTTTTATTTGTGTAGCGCTTTTAACAATTGTCATCGTCGTAAAGCAGCTTTACACAATCAAAAGTATTATTTAAGTTTGTGTTAAACGTGAATGTGTATGAATCAAAATAGTCAGCTTGTCCCTGATGAACGAGCCGAGGGCAACAGTGGCAAGGAAAAACTCCCTGAGATGTCAATAGGAAGAAACCTTGAGAGGAACCGGACTCAACAGGGAACCCATCCTCATCTGGGTGAAACAGAAAGCAGGAATTGATCTGCACTCATACTGTGTGTTGGGTGACAGGCAGTTCAGCATAACAGATGTTAATTGATGTTAATATGGAGTCCAGGTAGTTATTGGAGGCTCACGTAGAAATTCCAGTCCTGAACTATCGAGCAACTGCAGTCAAGTCCTCAGATAAACAGCCGTGAACATCAGTCGAGGCCAGAACCGTCTTCATAGTAGAGTGAAACCGTCCACAGACATCGGACGCGTCCCAAGGAGACACACGGGACATCCATGTGACCAGATCTCCAACCAGAAGCGGGGCACCAGGATGAGTCAGTCAGGTCCAGAGGGCAGAGGGAGTCTGGATCAATGGCAGCTCAGGAACGACATGTGTACTGTAGCTCGACAGAGAGAGAGAGAGAGAGGGGGGGGGAAGAGAAGAATAGGAGAGATAACAGTTAGATCTGGTCACAGTCACATAATGTATAAGGTGAATGTATATTTAGTGCAGAGTGCAAGCAGGGACTCCAGCAGGACTAACTATGACATCATAACTAAAGGGGAGAGCCAGAAGGAAACACAGACATGAGGGGGAACTGAGATGTAAAGCAACCGATCACCTCACCGTCAACAAACCTGAGTGATCAATGAGAGTGGGGAGGACAGCATCTAAACATACCAGTTCACCAGAATACTCTACGTCCATGAGTCCCCCAGATCTGCTCCTTTACCAAAGGCTAATCTATTTACAAACATGCTGCGCTAAATAAATAGGTTTTTAGCCTAGACTTAAACACTGAGACTGTGTCTGAGTCCTGAACATTAATAGGAAGAAAAAACTCCGCCCCCTACTGTAGTTTTTATAATATGCGGCACTGACAAGCATTATTACAGTATGCTTTATAACTAACAGATTCAGAAAAAGTCTCACTGCCAAAAATTTGATACAAATTCAGGGTTGAGCAGAACAATGCAGTGCAGAGTGTGTGTGTGTGTGTGTGTGTGTGTGTGTGTGTGTGTGTGTGTTACAGCAGGAAAGCATTGGTGGGGTCAGAATGTCGTAATGACGTAATCCTGTTGTACAGTTAACAAAGAACATTCCTCCACACGGCCAGACGGATGCTGAGCTCTGCTATGAATGATGGGGGTGAATTATGTTGTTCACATGTTGTACATTTCTTTTTGCTTTCAGGCTCCATCAACATTCCAAACGTGCAGAACATCAAAGTTAACATGAGTCTGGGTCTGACCCTGATGCCAAGCACCAAAAACAGCGGATTTATGGTAAACGTGCAGTGATGCGGAAATGGTACAATATGGTCTTTATTTAGTGGACAGATTTGTTAAGTGTCTGTCTATGTGTGTGTGTGTGTGTGTTTCAGACATGTGGTCCTCTCTGGGCTCAGAGTTGTGGTAATCAGTATTTCTACCCGGGAGTGTGTGCAGAAGTGAGCCCTCTGTTCGCTCCACAACCGGCGTTCTCTCCTGCGCTGCAAAGTAAAAAAAAAAAAAAAAAAGTTGTAACTTTTACATTCACATTGTAGGTTATAAGCTGTTAATAAGCCGAATCACAGCTCAATTAAGATGTAAAATGTTTAGTTTCTATTTGAGAATGTGCACAGGGACAAACCTCAAGCTATAAACAGGTTCAAAATGGTTCCAAGGAAGAACCTCAGTGCTGTTGTTCTGTTAATTGATGTGCAGAGCAATGTGGTGTTCAGGTGAAACTATACAGCGGTGTAATAATTCCTCAATCTAGATTAGATATTTTAATAATTAATCATTATTTGATAAATTAGTGTTAATAATATAACTGATTAAAAATTCATTACGCAATAATGTTTGTTTTGCATCTCGTTTCTCCATAGCTCACATTTCTCTAAACTTGTTCACCACAAGGTGATGCACGATATTGGACGTTGTATTTTTAGCCTCCCTGTTTTTGAATGTGGACAGCTGTATTTTTCAACAGCCATTTTAATTCTGTTTGTTTAAATTATTTATGTGCTATTAATTTGTCTCATATAATTAAAAAAAAAAAAGTGGGATTTTGGGTTTCCGATTTTGTTACAAATCGAATGGAAAACAATAGGAGATGCAACAACCTACTAACAGCTAAAGCGCCTTTTATAAATCACTCGCAGTTTGAATTGTAAATGAATGATTTGCTGATTTGTCTGGCAGCTTGCGGCGGGCCGATGGACATCGTTATCGTTCTGGACGGCTCTAACAGTATCTATCCTTGGCCTCCTGTTGTGAGTTTTCTTAAGAAGCTCCTAGGACACCTTGACATCGGACCTCTGCAGTCTCAGGCATGTAGCAACGCTCGATTATCACTGGTGTTTGGTGACTCATTTACTTCTTCTTACTATTATTATTATTATGATTATTATTATTGTGTTCATGTCGGAGCAGGTCAGCATCATCCAGTATGGCGTCACTCCCGAAATGGAGTTCAAGCTGGACAAGTATAAAACCAGAAGTACGATCGTTCAGGCGGCGGAGGTGATTCCTCAGAGAGGTGGAACTGAGACCAACACGTTCCAAGCTATCGAGTACGCCAGGTATGTCTGATCTCATCTGCGACTGTGCACGTCCAGACGGTAGACATCAAGGCGAGGCGAGTTCATGTGTATAACACGTTTCGTACACAATGGTAATTCAAAGTCCTGTACATAAAAGAGAAGAAAATAACAATAAAATGAAATAGAAAGTAATAGCAATAAAACTATTTAAATGATTTAAAATTCGATTAAAAAAAACAACTACGTAGTTAACAATGAAACTTTTAAAACTATTTAAAATGTTATTTAAAATTTAAATAAAACTGTTAAAAATATAAGATAAACATAAAATAATGCAGTCAGCCTCTTCAGAAGTGGTTTGAATTGTGTGTGTGTGTGTGTGTGTGTGTGTGTGGTGTGTGTGTGTGTGTGTGTGTGTGTGACAGGGCGAATGCTTTTCTGCCATCTAATGGAGGACGTCCAGGTGCCAGTAAAGTGATGGTGGTGGTGACTGACGGAGAGTCACATGATAACTCCAGGCGAAACCAAGTGATTCCAGCGTGTGAGAAAGATGGCATCACTCGCTTTGGCATTGCTGTGAGTACGTCTCCACCCATGATGCCCCTTGCTGCTGGTTCAGAGGCTTTTGTGACCTTTGATGGCATCATGGTTTCTCTTTTACCGGGTGCCAGGACATATGAACTTTACCCGAGCGGTATAGTCCCTGTTCGGACCGATACGGTTCTTTTCCACACTCCAGTTTCAGCTCTGGATGCACATTTGCTCCAACTACTGTACGACATTATTTGTTTGTATGAGCGCTCCAGTAGTGGCAGCTCAAAGCTCTCCACGTCAACACTAAACAAGGAATTATCCTGCACTGAAGTGTATGCACAGGTGCACAGTTTCAGGATTAAATTGGGAGATGTAGGAAAGCCCTGTTAGAGATGGCCAGAACGTAGACTTTATTAGCTCGAGGTCAGACCAAACATGAATAAAATTCATCCAGTGGAAACCCATAGGGTGAATGTTAAGGATGAGGATGCAGGACTTGGAAAATTTGTTTGCAGAAGCATCAGGCCAAGTAACTTTAGCATCGTGCCAACTTTAACTTACAAGTAGGTTATCTTCTTATTTGGTAAAAAGACAAAAAGGGTCCGAGCTCCTCTAGATGAAGAACATACAAATCGTCACACTTTTAATGTTTGATTGGACGCATTTTTTAATTAGCGTATTAATTAGCGTCGCACTGCGTTGTTCCCTCACAGTCTCAGTCCTGTTGCACGGCTAAGGGAAAAAGCTGTTGCATATGATTTATTTATTGTAATAACTAAAGATAATGAAGACTTAATTGACCTTATGTTTCATCATTACTTTTTTTTTTTTTATGTCGATGACGTTTTATTTTTATGAACCTCAGGTACTTGGCTACTACATAAGGAATAACATCGACAGCAAAAAACTTGTTGAGGAAATCAAGTCCATAGCCAGCGTTCCTTCAGATAAGTTTTATTTCAACGTGTCAGCTGAAGACGCTCTCCTGGAGATCGCTGGAACTCTGGGGGATCGCATCTTCAACATCGAAGGTAAAAATGATCATTTAGTGAAAGCTTGTGTCAAAATCCAACAGAAGGTTTTGGAGTAGGGTTTGGGTTAGGGTTAGAAATCTTTAGAAATGCACTTTGCATTCAAACACAAAACGTGAGAAATTAATTTTGATTAAAAAAAAAAGACTTTGATAATGTTTTTCTTCTTTAAGAATGTATGAGTCCTGGTTTTAAGTCTCTGTCTGAAATTCTTGACTATTTATGAAAAAGAAATCATGTTGTTGAATATTAAATATGTCTATACTGTACGTCCACAGGCACAGGTACGGGTGGGGAATTTCAGATGGAGTTTTCGCAGGTTGGGTTCAGCGCACACCAGACCAAAAACCAGGTTTGAGCTCAAAGAATTTAAAGAATTTTTTTAACTTACATTTAATTACAGTATATTGTTATGTTTTTTTTTTTTGTTTGTTTGTTTGTTTGTTTTTTACCCAGACGATACTCTCCATGTGTTGTGTCTCTGCAGGACGTGATGATGCTGGGGGCCGTCGGGGCGTACGGATGGACCGGAACCGTAGTGCATAAAACTGCTCAGAATTCAGAGATTTTCCCCAAAGAAGCTTTTGAGCGAATCCTTGAAGACAAAAACCACAGTTCGCTGCTGGGTAAGTGGCTCAGGGAGGGGAGGTTAACCCTTAAAACTCAAGTGGTTACGGAACCATTTCGGCAACACTGCAATGGTCAGTGACTGGGTTTAAAAAAAACCAACTCCTTATACGGACTCCGAGTCGAGTCATCTTCATCACGGCAGTGTTACTCGGGTCTGAGAGGAGAGGCGAAAATTTGGGCCCATTTTCATCATATTGAATCGGAGGAAAAAAAAAACGGTGTGTTGTAGTATCGGAGGGGAAACAGTGTGGGAAACACAATCGCTGGGAAAAATACCAGAGAAGAGACACATCAAGGCATCCCATAATAATCACCCAGTTTTTTTGTTTCTCCACATGTTAACTTAATTATGTTGTGATGTATTGAATTATTTTTATTTTATAGTTAAACCTTTGCAAAACACATTACGCTAACAGGTTAGCAAATGATTGTGACCTACAGTATAGGAGCTACAGAATCACTACAACAGTCCAAGTGTGTAAATTCATTTTTAAAAAAAAATTTTTTTTTAAAGGTTTCAAAACACTGTATTGTTCGTACTGCTCCTATTGTTTTGTAGTTGAAAATATAAATATACATATATAATGAATACTGTATAATAAATAATAAATATAGTATATGGACATGCGGCATGTGTTGTGATGGTTAAAAATAAATATAATTAGCTGAAAACATCAGATGAAAAGATACATTTTTAAATCTTAAGATCATTATTTTGTGAAAAACCTTTAAAAATTGGTTCTGGCGAGACTAGATTGACTGTAGGGGTCATTAATAATAATCTTATTGCTAAAATGTTACTATTTCATTGACTAAAACTAAACTAAAATACTTGAGGGATCCTCTGACAAAAATGTAAGATTGACTAAATATGAGTAAAAACTAACAGGGACATTTATCCTGGGACTAAAACTAAGACTAAAATTGAAAGTAGCGGACAAAACGAATACTATTTAACACCAGAGTTTTGTATATGGGCCTCCAGGATGGTCTTCTCTTTATCAAAGGCTCGCAATGTTAGTTCAGTTTCCCACTTAATGTATACAGTAAATGCAGCCTTTTATCTTATCATACTAGTAATTACGGCACTAAGTGTCCTACCCTGATTCTTCTAAACATCTGCAGAGTTCTTGTTAAATCTGCTTTTTTTTTTTTTTTTTTAGGAACCCTGGGCATGGAATGATATTTAAAAGAAAAACCTATTTTGGAAACTCTCCCTTCTCAAAATCGCTTTTAAAGTCTTTTACAGATTGTGTTTACCATTACACCTTGTTTTCTAATAATAAAAATATCCTAGTAACTCTAGACATGAAGTGTATTTTTGTGATAAATAAGACATCAGGAAGTCAGAGAGATTACAGAAACACGTTAAAATCTTTATTCATGTGTTTGTTGACTGTGTGTGTGTGCGTGTGTGTGTGTGTAGGATACTCTGTGACCACACTGTATAAAGGTCCCGTCGAGTACTTTGTGGCCGGTGCTCCTCGCTCCAACCACTCGGGGCAGGTCGTGGTTTACACACTCGACAGGCGGAGACAACCCGAGATCCGACACTCACAGAGAGGAGATCAGGTCACATACCTGCTTCTGACCAATCAGAGCTGAGGATTCAGCAGTGCTGTTGAATCCTGGGTTCTGATTGGTTCATAAAAGCACTGCTTCATATCACACAATAACTTCCTATTCTTCAGTTAAACATAAGAGTTGTTAGTAACACTGAGACTCTTCCTGTCTGATTTGCAGATCGGCTCGTACTTCGGCAGTGTGCTCTGCCCCCTGGATGTGGATCGTGACGGTGTTACTGACCTTCTGCTGGTTGGAGCGCCGATGTACATGAGTGAGCAGAAGAAGGAGATGGGCAAAGTCTACATCTTCAAAATTACCGATGTAAGCCGTTAAATTAAAACGGTGCTCCAAAAGCCACCAGAGCCGCGCAGGGTAACCGGTACAACTGGACCGTTGTCTGTTTATCTGTGCATCTACAGGGGTTCTTGAGTAGTCAGGGCTTTCTGGAAGGTTCCTCTCCGCTGGAGAACGCTCGATTCGGAATGGCCATCGCTTCTGCTCCTGACCTCAACCTGGACGGCTTCAGCGATGTGGTGGTCGGAGCGCCTCTGGAGGAGGAAGGTCAGGGAGCCATTTATATTTACAACGGAGACGGAAAGACCATGAGAAAGCAGAGCTCACAGGTACAGTAGAACCGTTCTAACCAGAACCAGAACCAGAACCATGACCAAAGTATACCATTTTCATATACGCTGCTTGGCCAAAAAGAACTAAATCGCAAACACAATGTGGTGTAAAATGATTCCTCATGCTTCCAGACCTGGAATATGGCGCGTGCCACCAGGGTAGAAACCCTCCATAGATGTGATGTGCTGGTGATTCAGTACACTCAGGTGGTCATGTGACGTTATGTGATTTTATTGAGTCTCGACCTGAGCGACTGAAGCGACCCCAGATCATAACACCGTCTCCAGACGCTGGTACAGTGGACACTATGCATGATGGGAGCATCGCTTCATGCGCTTCCCTTCTCACCCTGACACGCCCATCACTCTGGAATAAGTCCACTCAGTCTGGACTAATCAGATGAGTCACATGACCTTTTTCCCTTTTCTTTAAAGTTCAATCTTTATGCTCCCAGGCAAACTGAAGCTTTTTTTCTGATGAGTCTCAATAACTAAGTGGTTTTCTGTTGTTAGTAAGACTCATCAGAAAAAAGAGATCTTCCACAAGTGGGTTTTCCAGAGGTCTCATCACATTGTGTGTGTGTGTGTGTGTGTGTGTGTGTGTGTGTGTGTGTGTGTGTGTGTGTGTGTATGGAAACGCTCTTACATTCACTATTAAATATAGCTCTGTTTTTTTTCTTTCGTTCTTTTTTTAATGATCACCATTCATCATTTTTTCCGACCACATTTCTTCCACGAAGGTTTTAATGCATTAAAAGGTTCTTAACCCAGTTCCAGTCAGTTCAAATCTCACTAGATGTTTTCCTCGGTTGATGCAGCTCAATACCTTGACCCTTGTTAGCAATAAAATACATCTGCTTACAGTTACGTTTAATGTCATGGAACCTCCATAAACTGTTAAATCTAATCCCAATTAATGTCTCATCTAAATATTTTATGCAGCAATATTAAAGCTTCCTATTGGTATTATTATTCTTACAAACTATACAATAATCTCAAATTGGTGCTATATGATGGGAATATCAAAGCATTTAAATGTCAATTAAAATCTTTTTAATTTAGATTTTATTTATTTAAAGTATAAATTGTCCTAATATTTGTCGTTTTCTTTTATTTTAAATGCATGCATTTTATTCCCTTTATATTTGACTTTTTTAAATTCATGTTATTTATTCTTTACAGCAGGTTATTTAATTTTATACATTTTTTCTGCTTGGTTGTAAATCCCTACATGCTGAACTTTACAAGACGTTTTGTTAATACTTTATTAACAAAACTTTTTTTATTAATGCTTTTTTACTATTTTTTCATATTTGCAGAAAATTCTGTCCATGAAACTGGACCCGAAGCTGAGGTACTTTGGACGCTCTTTAGACGCCAGTGGTGATCTGAACGGAGACTCGATCCCGGACGTCTCAGTGGGCGGATACGGGAAAGTGCTTCAGCTCTGGTGAGACTCAGGACTTGAACGTGGTGTTGCGTAACGTGGCTTTACGTGTTTGGGCGTAGGAGCGCTCGTGCAGGATTAATTTTTTTTACATTTTAGTTATTTATAGTTTTGAAGTTGGTTCTTTGTCAGTAAATGAGCTGGTGAAGGTAATGAGCAGAGGAAGAGAGTGTGTGTATGTATATGTGCTTATGTTTTCTGTTTAATCTTTTGCAATGGGAATAAAAACCATTCTGTAGGTTTTAATTTAGTCTTTTGGCTGGAAAAGCAGAAGTTGTGGTCAGAAATGTTTGTACCTCAACTTAAAATATTTTTTTAGCATTTTCATTATTCTCATATTTTGTGGATACATTTTTTTTTTACCTAGCCCTGATATTGATTTACTTACTTTTTATTTATTAATTAGGAAATAAAACACTTTGGAACAATAATAAGATTTATTTAAAGGTGAAAACAGTTACTCTGTAAATTGTGACTGGAACCTAAAAACATGTTTATATTTTAGTTAAAATCAGTATAGTTAAATAGACTGACCTCAACACCACTTCCATAAATATTAGAGACTTTGTATGCAAACTCACGTTTTAGTCATGTTTAGTCTTACACATGAAGTGTGTCTGAATACAAACCTCAAAAATGTAAGAAAAAAACATTTTTAATTTTAACATAGTTAATTTTTTTCATGTTCATGATTATTACCCAGGGCTTAAACAAACCAATTAGTTTTTTCCCCCCAATGTGACCTCATATAAGAAGAGTGCCTCCCCTGGCCTGCTGTTCAGCCCTGATGTTGTCTGAAGGGGAGTGGCTTGTGAAATGGCTTGTTTGGAGGAGAAGGGAAACAAATGGGGTTTTAGTATAAGATGCTTATCTAAGGGGTATTTGAGCAGGGTCATAATAAATAGCAAAAATGGTCACTTTAAATAATGAGCCCTTGTGCAACCTTTAATACAACACAGTAGTGCTGCAATACAGCGTTATGTTTTTCATCTGTTAATCATCCAGCTTCGATTCTGTGTAACCTCCCTCTATGCCCTCTAATAATATACTGGGGTGTGACATCATCATAATGCCTGTGTATGATTCTGCTGATTCCAGCACCAGTGAAGTGCAGCTGTATTACAACACGAGTTCAGCCGTATTTCTACCCATAACCCACCTCACTTTAGACATTTCGTAAAACGTTTTGAACTGGACTCTGACTCGGGTTCCGACTGTGTACCTGTGATTTACGCAGCTCCATGGTGTGTGTGTGGTTTCAGGTCCAGGGGGGTGGCGGTGGTGACGGCCCGGGTAACGTTCACTCCGGACCGGATCAGTATCCTGAGCAAACCGTGTAGCCTCAGTGGACGGATGGTGTACTGTTTCAAAGCCAAAGTCTGCTTCAGCGCAGAGTTCAAACCATCGAACCCTGTCGGACCTGCAGGTGCATCACTGATGCTGTGATAGTGTGACGTAATGTGATATTAGGAAGTGTGCATGCACACGCCTATTAATGTGTTGATTAGCCAGGAGCAGATTGATTATGATTATGAACAGATAAAGAGGACATAATGTATATAACAGTACAGTCATTGATAATGAAACAGAAGTGATAAAATGGTGACTAAGATTTAATCCTGGTTTTCAGAGATTAAGTACAACTTGACGCTGGACGCTGATCTGCAGTCGTCCCGGGTCAGTTCCAGAGGTCACTTCGGGGCGTCGGACCGGGTGCTCCAGAGGGACATCAGCGTGACCACCGAGGAGGCGTGCCATGAACATCAGGTGTACGTTCAGGACACGCCCGACCTCGTCAACTCCATCGCCGTCCGAGTCGACATCGCGCTCCGGCAGCCGGACTCCAGTCCCGTCCTGGACGCCTTCAGTCCCACCGCATGGGAGTTTTTTGTGAGCAGCGCGTCCAGCCTCGTCGTGTCTCCTTCAGTTTTGTTGATTGTTTAAATAATTTTTTTTTTTTCCTTGTCTAGATCCCATTTTCTAAAGATTGTGGTGCCGATGAAGTGTGCTACAGCGACTTGGTGTTAAGCGTGCAGAGAGAACCACCCACTAGGTGAGATCAAAAAAGTATTTATAATGTGCATCATAATGTAAAGTTAACTGTTCAGGAAATGATCATTACACCAGCAAGTACAGTAATGTTATAGTCTGCGTCTTATTACAGAATGGTTTCCTCTTAAACTCTTTGTTTTTGTTTTTTTTTAATAGTTCCCTTTTTAGTTTCAGCACCATGACAGGGCAGTATACTCTCCGAGTATATTCCATGAACAAAAGGTCAGAGGTCATACAGTGTAATGAGCCCCAAATTCTAAAAGTCTCTCTGTGTCTCTAAAACTTCCCCGAATCTCTGGAAGTGTTTTATTCCTATTATTTATTTTTTTTATTTTGTTCTGATGAGGATGTTAACTTCATTTACTAACCTCAGGACAAACACACACACACACACACACACACGCACACATAAAGGCTTCCCAGAAAAGCCGCTTGTAAAATGTCAGATGGATATTTGCACATGGTTTGTCCGTTTCTGTCTCCATGGTGCAAACCACAACCGTGTCTTTCTTCCCAATACTCGTGTCTGTCCCTCATAAACACTCACAAGTTGATAATTAAACCCATGTGTGAGTGCATCAACAACACTAAGCTCTGGAATTATTGGCACCCTTCGTGATCGAAGACGTCAAGATTACCTTCAGAATTACGAGGAGCGTTCGAGTCAAAGCAGGACTTTTGATTGTGCAGAATAACAGATGAGTTTGTGAGCGTTTCACTAATGAACTTATCTCAGCGTTTCAGGAGAGCTTGAATAACATCAAGGTAGAAAGATCTCTCAGTACAGCGGAGCCGTGATCAGACTGCCTGAAACTCTGGACGTGGCAATAAGTCCCAGCTGAGTTCCTGTAATGTCCAAATGGTGTTGGCGACAAGTTACCTGTCGCGTGTTCCACTCGCCAGATGTTCACGGGAACGACTGCAGTGACGTCCGAGCCACGTCGGCCGGGATCGGCATTCACGAACGTACGGCCTTCTTTAAAATGTTTGCACCATTCATATGTTTTACTGCGGCTAAGAGTCTCGTCACCGCACTGCGCTTAAAGTCTTCTATAAATGTCAATCGCTTTTACGCCTGTTTCTGAGATTGACCAGAAATTTCCGTTTAGTTTAACTTTTTGTTTTGTCCTGTCTCAGTATCCAAATACACTTGGATAAAATATAGTGATAAACAATTTCAAAGACATGAGTACTTACTAAATAAAATAAAGTGAAAAATAATTACAAATTGCTTTAATTCTTCGGTTGGAGAGTTCTTGGCGAATGCTGATATATAACGCAGGCTTAGTCATTAGTCATGTTGTGAAAGGTAATGTTTAAAATAAAGGAAGGAATTCGAACAACATCATCTTGGAACTTTTCGCCATATTTTCGCCGTTCCTGCTGACAACACTGCCCCTAGTGTTTACACGCGTATTGCACCTTGTGGAAACGGCATGTTAATTTCTGAGGATGTGCACGTCAGACACAAACGCACGTGGGATACGTGAGGCAGCCCTCATGCGTGCATGTATGCACGGTTAAAAGCAAGTGTGTTTCCTGCCTCAGCTGTCCAGTGTTTCTGCCGCTCACTGTTTTGTTCAATTCTTAGACACTTTTCCACTTGTTTCTCGCCCACTTGTTTCTCAACTCATCCACTTTTTCCATGCTGGTTGCTTAGCAACATCATGGCCAGAGATTGACAGAACAATAGCTGTAGTGTTATGGATTTATTTATTTATTTATTTTTATCTGTGCAATTAAAAAAAGAACCTGGTTATAATTATGCATTTTTAACACTCTTTATCCAATCATATTTAAGAAATAATTCTGTTTTAGTTTTTTCAGTCCTACTCCTTTTTTTTTTTTTTCTTTCTTCTGTTGGTGCTAATAATTTCTGAGTTAACTCTAAGATCAAACAGACTTGTTTTGGGCACACCCATGTTAAGCGTGATGGAGTTGTGATGTGGATTTTATGGCTTGATGCCTGAATAATAAAGTCCAGCTGCAGGGCTTCACACTGTCACGTTTCGCCTGTTAAATCTGCCGTTCTGGTAAATAAATTCCCGTTTCTGTTTCTCTTGTAGTCCCCCGCTGCTGGTGAGTTTTAATAAGAAAAAACTGACGATGTCCGTGACGGTGATGAACAGGAAGGAGAATGCGTACAACACCAGGGTGATCGCACGCTACTCCAGCAACCTGTTCTACTCCTCCGTTACGCCCCCCGTACGTCTGACATGTTGCAACATCAGTGTTTTGGTCTTTTTGGTGTTTTACCCCACTCTCTCTCACCCAACCATAGACTTTATTCCCAAAACTTTATTCCCTGTGATTGGTTTTATTTTAGAGAGATGGCACTGAGGTCAAATGCACTTCCAGTAAAGACACTGAAGTCGTGACGTGTCAAGTGGGATATCCAGCGCTCAGGACTGACCAGTCGGTGAGACGCCCTGACTCACTAAACACACACCTGTACATAATAATAATGACATCTGCGTGAGGTATTTAGGAGGCACGCTCGTATTAGCTGTTCTCCCGAGTGATAAATAGACAGAAGCAGGAGAGAGAAAGGAAAGAAGAAAAAACATTGAGTAAAACATTGAACACTGGACGGACGTTTTTATTTTTCATGTGCGTCAGTGCTTTCAAATTCAGAAAAAGAGATTTATTTAATTCCACTAGGGGGCAACATAGAGCAATGAACTCATGGCCATTAACTGAAGTCGGACGGTTTTAATGTCATCACTCTGTTTAGCTACTAAACACTGATACAAAAACAGTTGTTGTCCAGGACCTTGGTGCAACACACCAGTACGGTACCTCAGTATACAGTAAAGTATGAAAAGTGCAGATACACAACAGTGACGAGTTAAAGGTCCTGTATTTACACAGTGAATTGACTACAGCAGCCCTGTATATGGTGTTTGCATTAGCAACACTTCCTTACAATGTTGTACATTAGTTCCTAAATCTTTTAAAGTTTGACCCCACTAACTTCATGTCAGATTTGTACACTTTGCGATCACAACCTTTGGACCCTGAACCATTTCATGATATTTAACTGTAGAAACCTGCAGGAAGTAAAATAAATAAATAAAAGTAATCATTTGTCTTGTGACTTTGCCCATGTGTGATATACAGTAGGTTTAGTTGTACTTGAGCTAGTATAACTAATGTAACTAGACGTGGTTGTTGTATGTTGAGATGATTGTGATTGTCCTGTTGCTGATTGTTGTTTTCCTGATTTTTTTTTTTTTTTTTTTTTTTTTTTAATAACTGCAATAACTCTCTGTTCCAGGTCACATTCGAGATCAGTTTTGAGATCCATTATAATTTGGCTCAGTTACAAA
>QMIH01000203.1:443484-453990 GCA_003987875.1 Clarias batrachus
GTGTGAACGTGTGTGTGTGTGAACGTGTGTGTGTGTGTGAACGTGTGTGTGTGTGAACGTGTGTGTGTGTGTGAACGTGTGTGTGTGTGAACGTGTGTGTGTGTGTGAACGTGTGTGTGTGTGAACGTGTGTGTGTGTGTGAACGTGTGTGTGTGTGAACGTGTGTGTGTGAACGTGTGTGTGTGAACGTGTGTGTGTGAACGTGTGTGTGTGAACGTGTGTGTGTGAACGTGTGTGTGTGAACGTGTGTGTGTGTGAACGTGTGTGTGTGTGAACGTGTGTGTGTGTCTGGAAATGTTTTTCTTCATCACATTAAACTCGACCGATCCCAAAGCATCTTCCTTTTCTTTCAGTATGTCTCACATTCTTTCTTTTTAATTTCCTTCCTTTGATCCCCGTCATCCACTGTGTCATGTTTTATCATTTCTCTATTTCACATCATTCATCTTTTTCCTCCATGGAGTTAAAGGTTCTCGTCCCTTTCTTCCCTCATGTCTGTACTTCCTTTCTTTCCCACTTTTCCTCCTTTTTCTCTTTCTTTCCCTTTTTTCTGTCCTTCAATAATACTGTACCTTCATTCTCTTTCTTTCATTTTTATCCTCTTTTCTTCATATTCTTCATTTTCGTCTCCTGTTCCTCAAACCTTTCCATGTTATCTCTCATTCCTTTCCTTCTTCCTACACTTCTTTTTCTTCTTTCTGTTCCTTTCGTGCACTTTTACACTCTCCCTCTTTTATCCCCTATTTATTTATTTTTTTTGTTTCCCTTCACCTCCTTGTTACGTCTTGACTTCCTTTGCACCCATTGAACACTACTCTTAGTGCTATGATGCAATTATTGTAATTTTTTTTTTTTCCACACATTTGTCCCTAAACAGTTCATCAGGAACACACACACACTCATGTCTTAGCTGATGAATGAACTAAAATGTTCACATGTTGGGTTCTATGTTCTATAACGTCTATGTTAGTTGTATATTTTAAACATAAACAATAATTACTGTCGATGATGGTGTTCTCCTCAGTTCGGCTTCTTTAAGCGTAAATACCAGCAGCTGCCAGGAGGTGACGGCGGCGCTGAAGCAGAAGGACTACAGGACGGCGCGGGACAACCGTGAGACCGACGCTGATCTGCTGAGCCCAGATCAGCTCGAGCCAAAGACGTGACCCTCAGAGACCAGAGGGAGATGAGACCAGCAGCAGTGAGGAGAACCGCAACCACACACACACACACACACACACACACACACACACACACACACACACACACACACACACAGCAGGAAACAGCAGTGATCTGGCTCGAAGCTCAAGTGGAAAACCCCCTGCAAATCCACAAATAGGAAACAATCCAGCTGTTGTGCTGCTGTGGAAACTCCTCACATCCGCCGTTTGTTTTCACCAACACTGGAGAATGTTTTGTTTTCATCTCCGAGTTTCTGAATCAGCGAAAACGGCGGCGAACGGACTACATTTCCCTTTTGTTTTTCACTTTAATTTTAAACACTGTAAATATTCCTGTAAATCAGACTGCACTACGCTTTTCCCTGACAAAACTAGTTTTATTTACAAAATCTGTCCATCATTCAAACCCAAAAATCTAAATATGAGGAAACCACTTGTTCTTTTCAGCGTGTTTCCGAAATCAAAACAAAATAAATAAACGTTTCTGAGTTCCTGTTCAAATCAAAACGGAAAAAACAGATGACGCTCGCATTTCTTTTTCATTTTTATTTTCCTGCTATTTACAGAAGACAAACCTGCAGCCCTTTGATGAAGCAGAGTTAATTAGCTACACAGTATTTTTAGGGGCGGGGCTTTTAGGCATTTTGTTTTAAAGTAGCAAAAAAAAAAAAAAGTATAAAAAGTGCTTCCGCGATGCCACACAAGCAAAACAACTTTGCTTTGAACAAACGATAACCTTAATAAAGACGACAAACGACTGCTCGGGTGTTTACTGTGTCAGAGTCAATGTCTTAAAATAATCCTTCAAAAATGGCAAAGTTAATGAAATGCCATAACGTATTAAGTAATTCAAACTTTAATAATAATAATACTTATATACTAATAGTTCTGGTCCAGGTGCACATTTGTAACTCTGAATTGTTCTCAAGTCCGACAAAGTGAGTTTTATACGCAGTGGTCGAATTGTAAACAAAACGTCTGGCATGACAAATATAAGCTTAATTAAATCAACTTGGAGCCTCAAAACAAAACCAGCATTTAAACATGAAATAGTCAAAACTAGCCTTTGATCTTTCCATGGCTTTCATCTGGAGACGATTATAAGAGTAGAATAAAAATCTACATAAACATTACATCATTTAATACTACTGTAGTTTTGCATGACTATGAAGCAGTCTCTCTCTCTCTTTCACACACACACACACACACACACACACACACACACACACGTTATAAAAATTACTATTATGGCATTTAAAAAATCTATTTTTGACCCTTTTGAACCCGAGCATGTAGGTGAAGCCACAAAATCTAATAAGAATAAACAAAGCCTCTTCTTTAATATGAGAATAAAATTACACAAATTGGGTAAAGAACTCGACTTTTATCATCATTAAAGCTGCCAGTCATTTTCGAAACTCCCGTATTAAACTGAACGCTTCACGTCCGTCGCGTCTCTGCTGAGAGGATTTGAACGTACATCATACCTTCAGTTCTCTTCTTTAAAAAAAAAAAAAAAACATGTCAGAAGCTGTGCTTGAACTGTTCTCTTGGCCGTTGCAAAAATGCGAACAGCGCGAAATGTGCATGAGCACGTGAGCAACGCACGCGACACTCAAGCTGGGGGAAAAGCAAACGGGGAAACATGATTGGCTTTGAATTTTGCAAGGAGAAAGAAGGAAGCAGCCGCATGGGGTCCTATATACACAATACTGAATTCTGTTATTTATAGTTCGTAGATGATCATACGTAAATCGTAAGTTTTAATATTTCATTTTCATGACAAATTTTAAATAATTTTGCATTATTAATCTAAAGGGGATGGTAAGGGGTGTTTTTCTAACAGAGGAAGTGGTTTTTGTAATCTTTCCCAAATTGAGCCCTGACACGAATAAACATACCAATCCACAAACTCTGTCTCCTTTCCCCACACTGCCATCATGTGGCCAAAATCCATAATCGCACCTAAGGAAAGGAATTTCACATGTGAGGTGTAACAGTCTTGTCTCAGCTGTTTTCCTCTGTATTGGACCGTAAACTCTGTTTTGTTGAGGATCCGAAATTTGGATTATTCATTATCAGGACAGCTATACAGGACTGCCATTTTCCATCATCGTGTTCCCGGACTGATTCATTGAAACCGGTGAGGCCGACTCATTACACATCATTACATTTTTAGAGATACTGAAAAAACAAGTGGTTTTCTCCGTTTTACATATAAAAAATGAATGAATGAATGATGCATGCCTTGTACAATATTATTAATATTACTACAGAACATAAGATTGTAGTATACAAGTGTGATCAGTTTGGATCCTCGTGTCATGATTGGTATCAGTTCCATAAGAAAACTCACAATATTCAGTAATGACAGATTTCTTTTACATGGTGCCATTACTTTTTCCCTCTATTTGAACAGCTGATATTATTCGCGTTCAGTGATGCATTTGTTTTCCTTTAAGTTACTAATACTTAGGGACTGAGTTGATAGCATAGGTTTGATCTTTACTTGATAGCACAGGTTTTTGAATCATTTAGGAATTAATTTGTTTATTATGGTACGTCACTAAAAAAAATAAAAATAAAAAAATCCCTTTTTAAATGAAAATATTGACTAACGTACACAGTCTATCTAAATACAGCTAATTAAATCAGGCTGTCATTTTATATGTGTCCAGTTGCCTTTTGTAAAACACACATCAAGTAATTTATTAGCTAAATAAAGATAAATCAAACATGTGATAATGAAAACGTTCGACTTTGACTGTACAGCAAGCGATAATTACAACAAGACAGAGGACAAAAACTGGGAACTTGAGTGTAAAGGCTTTTCTTTTGGGTTCAAAAATGTAAAAAAAAAAAAGACTAAAATAATTAACTAAGAGGAAACAAACTGGTCAACCTGTTATGCAACTTCATTTGGATTTCATAACTGTAAACATTACTGTGCAAAAGTCTAGACCCCCCCCCCCCCTTTTTTCTTTTAGATTTATTTATATGAATGATGTAGATTAAATGGAAGAAATTGCTAGAAATGTTTTACTGCGCCAGGCTGCACCGTGCGTAAACACTTGATGTTTCTGTACCAGCCTCGGCAGTGACCTCATTTCCCCTCTTATTTCCAACCACAGCATCAGCAGGACACTAATCACCTCCTGATCATCTGCATCTGTTTCTCACTGGCTCAGGCCTTAAATTATTCAATTTAAATAGTTTTTTATTGATTGATTCATAGGTCATGTGTGGCTTAACAAACAAAAACCTTTCTCTGAATGGTACAGGACTAAACATGAGAGAGTAAACAAAAACAAAGTCCTTCAGGATGCCTGGAAACGATTCCTCAAGACTACATTAAACAATATAAAAAAGGTCTAGAGCTCTGGAGGGAAAATAAGTAAACAGGGGGTCAAGACTTTAGCAAAGTACTGTACATTTCATACCTAATGCTTCATCAGCTGTAAAAGCAGAACATATTTATATAATCACAACATACATCATTACAAAATTACAATTATGAGACATGAAGATTTTCATGTCATAGAAACATTTTTTTTTAAATCCTGCAAATGTAATAGCAAGTGATGTTAAATGTTTGGGAAACGTATTACATTGGTGTGTGTTACAGGCCAATTATGACATATTACCCACGCACAATTATTAACTAGCAACTGTTTCATGAAAAGTGTCCCACAATTTTGAGATTCATAATAAACTTAACAATTAATTGATTATTTTGCAATTACAGTATAAAAACAAAATTTACATCAGAGTAACAGTTAATGAGATAAAGTCAGACTAGTGAGGATTTATTTGCATTTACACAAAACAAAAGCACAGTTTTATGAAAATTCACAATTACAAGATTAAAAAAAAAAATCTGAGCATCTAAACAATATTAACATGCAGATTATTATTATTAATAATGATGCTCAGATTTTTTTTTAATCTTGTACAACAACCATAATAATAATAATAATAATAATAATAATAATAATACAAGGAAGTTTCTCTCCTACAAAAAGTTTTTTGTGATCATAAGATTCAAAGTTGCAATAATTGAGATTAATTTGCAATTACGAGATAAAAGTCACAACCGAGCGACGACATCACCACATAATTTTAAGAAGAAAAAAACTATTGAGTGAACATCAGCTGTAAGAACAAAAGGAGCGGTTACGCAGATTTATTAGATTTGAAAGAAAAGCAAGTGCACAATGATTATTCAGTGAAATGTATATATTTTGTGCTGGAAAAAAGTTCCTGCATGTCTGTTTAATTTACCAATTCTTTTTCTTGTTTTTATATCTTGTTTAACATTGATTTTTATTTTAAAACACTTCATCCATCTTTCTCTCTCTCTCTCTCTCTCTCTCTCTCAGGAACAGAATGCATTACATAAACTACTGCAACACTTTGTACTGTAATATTTAAACACTGCTGACTAAAACCAGACAGCGGATTTATGTTTTTTTTTCGGAACTAATACAATATATATATTTTTTCACAGTCACATTCTTAAACATTTCACCTCAAGTTTATTGTTGTTTATTTGGCACTTTACTCATTTCTCTCTTATCCGTTTGTTTACTTTATTGATTATACTTTTTCTTGGATTTTTATTTCCACAGATGCCTTACTTTATATTTCTTTTAACCATCCAGAAAAATGCACATTTTCTTTTTTTTCTCTCAAGAGTTTGTATTTTTATACTTTGCTCAGCGCAACTGTAAATTTAAAATGTGCTTTTTTTTTTTTTTTTACTGCAATAGGTTTTTTAAAATGCACTGTAATCAGATTTTACTCTCCAAAGGAGAAATAATTATTCATTTCAATAATAACGTGTTCATAGAAATTGATCAGAGCTAAATGTTTACAGAATATAATTCCTTTGCAAATGGTACTGAAATTTTTTACATTTTGTCTCACATCATACAGAAACCTGGGCAAGTTGTTGACTTTAGGACAAATTATTCAAATGATCATTAAAAATTTTCATTTGCTTAATTTGTGTGTCTTTAAGTGATATTAATTAAAGATGGGGAATGTATCGGTGATGTATCGTGATTCTTTTGTGTGGTAATTCATTCATCGCCACACTAGGGTTGGACATCGTTTGGGTTTTTACGATACTGGTGACAAATCCATACTTTTAAAACAGTGCCAGTGCCAGAACCCAGACTAAATAATAAACATATTTCACAAAAAATGGTGGATAACATTAAAGAATACTTTTTTAAAATAAACAATATATTTAAAGTATGCATAAATATAAATAGATTACATACTGTACTACCTACAGTAAATAAGCTCCACTAATTTAACACCAATAACAGTAAAGTATTGATATTGTTGGTATTCTCTGTCTGCTACAAACCAGCTTTAAATGTCAGCAGTTCTTTTGCAGAAATACAACCACATCTGCTCAACACCGCGCCTCTCCTGACTAGCGTGTGTGTGACCGGGCCCAGGGACGCACGTGTCTTATCGGGTCTGACGTGTTTCCAGCGTCACACGCAATCTCTGAAAGACATCTGTTGCATGTTGCACTGTTGAAATACTTTATTATAAAATACAAAAACACTTTAGAACGTTTAGATTTAGGCATTTTAATTTAAGCATGTTTAGCATAGCGTGTTTAGCATAGCTAGCTAATGCTACAGTACTCGTTGCTATCAAAGCAAGTGTAATTACTGCATTCATGCGCTGCATTCATGTTGTGTTTTAAAGTCGGAAAACAAAAAAAAACATGCACGCTCCCGTTACTACAAGCGGTTGTTGGATTTACATTATTAAAGCTTTTCCGTTTATATGCGTTTCGTCAGTCGGGAAATCGTTTTCCATGTGGAATTCCAAGGGATTTCGGTACCCAAATGTGCACCACACTGACTTTAAATTTAATTTTTAAATTTAATTTTTTTTTAATATAAAATGTAAAATTATATTTTTGCATTTGAGGTAATAAAATGTTGCAGTTCCTCTATAATCCTACAGGTGGCGAGCTTTAAGCTATTCACGCATTGGCAGGCAGCACTGTTCTGTGTGTTCGGAGACAATTATTTCATTAGTTTGTTTATAATTGTAACATAAAATAAAATAGACACAGTTTTTAATAGCTTTTTTAAAAGCTTCTATAATAGCAATATAAATTTTGACGTTTCTAAGTCGCTCTGGATAAGATCATCTGCCAAACGCTGAAATGTAAATAAATTCAATTGTCACCAATTGGTGGTAATGTTGTCTTAGTTGGTTCCTGGTGATTCCCGTCTCTAATTTCTATAACTTTCTGAAAAGGCAAACCTTTCTGTTTAACTACACGCCCACATTCTCATCTACATTTTACACCCACTCACTGCAGGACCAACAAACTATCACAAAACCAAAGATTTCTCAGGACAATTATATATATTATATATATTTTTTAAATTAGAATGAATTAAAAAAAAGAAAGAAAAAAATATATATATATATATCAAACCGGTACATTCAGGATTTGCTCTAGATAAAATCATCACCTGGTATTTTTACATAAAGAGATGGAGCACAGTTGACATTAAAATATGTAAAAAAATTACTTTACATAATACATAGTATATTTTCTAAAATTAATAGAATTTTTTTTTACCTTCAAGCCAGAATCTAAAGTGTTAAGGCTTATAAAAATAATTTTACAAAAAGCTTATAAAAAGACATCTTCTAGCGAATAGAAATATTTTTTATTCAATGTAAATATTTTTTTCTGTTTTTTTTTTTTGTTTAACTCCTTATTTATTTATTTTAATTAATTAGGGTGGAAAAGGTCATGAACATATGGTCTTTACTGGGTGCAGTTAATAAATGTAACCACTAGGGGGAGTTAAAACAGTACATGGTTTTTATTTCTTTAAATCAGAACACAGTTGATAAATCCAGAGAGAAAATTATATAAAGAGCTAAGATTATTGACTTTTATACAATGAAATACAAGATTTTGTTCCACAAATGCTTATTTATTGTTTTTATCCTAGTAGTATACTTATTTACATTTTACTCATCTCTTAATTTTTTTTTATGTTTTAATATTGCTTGAGTCATGTTAAAATAAGAAAAAGCCACATCTCACTCACAAGCTGTCGGCTCATGTTCCCGTCTCGAGATTAAAGCTCCGGAGCTCATTACAGTCCAAAGGTCAAGGCGTTTTTCTCTCAGCCCGACTTCCTGCCCACACACACTCACTGTTCTCTTTCCAGCATGGCTCCTCTGATTCATAGATTTCCTAAAAAATTTTTTAAATCAACAAGAAGCAAGGAATAAGCGGAACTAGTGTTACCAATGTGAAGTTGATTCGTTTTCTATAACAGCAAGTTTTATTGACTAAATACGATGAGAGTTTTATTATAGAACAACACATTAGACATTTTACATGCCGATGGTTACATCAGTTACTGTATAAACAGTCGTAGCTTATGTTACTAAGTAACTGCACATGAAGCGTAAATGCTCCGATCCTGAAGAGGAAAATAAATACAGCTTTAACTCCGACACTGGAGCCTCCTTCCATAATAATAAATTAATATCACCTTATAGAAACCTTTAATGTGTTTATGTAAAAGCGCCACATAAACCCCCTGTGAATGAGCTGTTAGCTGCAAATTCTATAGTAATTTCCATAATGTCAGAGCTGCTGTGATGGAAAATTAAATCACCACCTTCTGACCAATCAGAAAGCAGCAGCTCGTAAACAAACCTTTTTCCAGATGGGGACGGAGGATTTGAGAGCGTTTATTCCGAACTTTACGGCTTCCAGAGAGTCACTGCGGTGAGGTGAGGAAACTCCGATAATCACACTGGCCTCAGTAACGGGAACCACACTAACACACACACACACACACAAAATACAATGCAATAAACACACACACACAAATGTTAAATATAATCAATAATTTAACAATAATAATGATGAGAAAAAAAATGTCCTCAGCATTTGTGGATTTCTAAAATAAACAAAATAAAAGCCAAACTATAACTATTTTATTTTAAAAATAAAATAAAGGAAAAAGGTTTAATTAAACTAGACTAGGTTTTATTCAACAACAAAGAATACAGCTCTGATAAGAAACGTGAGTATTAGTACTAATTACAACAGAGCGTGTTTATATCAAAGCTAGGTATCGTTTCCACAGTAACGGGCTCATTCACAGTGGTTTCGATCACAGACGCATAAAACTTTAAACAGATTTCCCAGAGATTTCGAACTGGTTGATATGGTGAAGGTTTCTGTGTGACGAGTCGTCTGTAATGATTAAAACACTCAAACTGTTGTCAAACTGCTGCAGCATAAAAGGAAGAAGACTTGGGGTCGGGGTCGGGGTCGGGGTCAGGTGCTGTCCTGGGGAAATAATAAACGTCTGTGTTTTAACTCGCATACTTTTTTTTAGTTTTATACTAAAGCTTAAATCACTTTATTGCAAGTCCATGATCGCTAACTAAGCTGCATGGCTAAATTACAACCTTCACCTTAACGATGTGGCTTCTGTCTCTGTATGACTTTCTGTTCTTAATAAACAAGGATCAAAGAAAAATTCCTGAGGATCAGACTGGGCAGGGGGCGTGGCCTAAAGTGTGAAGGCGGAGACTGTGCATTAGGGAGATATGAATGGGTTATAGATATAATTCAGGATCTTTACGCTCCTCTGATGTCATCCACCGAACCCGTCTCGGACCTTTAGTCCCAGTGCGGCCGCTCACCCGAGCCTGTGATGGACGCAGACGTGCCGGACAGTCGGCCACCTTCTCCTCATCTCGATGCAGATTTTCTTCATCTCCGACTCCGCCATCGGCACGTACGCCTCATATTCCAGCTGGACGACCTTCTTTCCCTCAAATTGATCTCTAGTGGTTCCTGTAACAAACACCAGATAAACTCATATACATCACTGATTCAACAAAATCCTTTTCTTCTAATCTAACAGGAGTTCAAGTAAAACTCACAGGTCAATATTTAACAATTTTAAATTATTCCATGATGCAGTTGAATAAACAAAATAACTTTACTGTTTAGAGTTATGTACATGTATTTCATAAAAAAGCTTTCAGGTGTGTCATTTGCAAATGAATCGATTCTCTTATCAGAATTTTGATTCAAAGAGCCGACAACATATTAACGCTTGATACAGACAGAAGCTTAGATACGATCGTTAGATTGTTTAAACACAAAGCCTTTTAAAGAATCAACTGGAAATCTGAATCTTTTCATAATGATTAATGGTAATTAACTCGTCTGACCAATAAGAGTCGACTCGCACACGGCTCAGTCAAGTTTAGTCTACAGTAGTTTTTCATTTAT
>QMIH01000203.1:454051-478007 GCA_003987875.1 Clarias batrachus
TTATTACTAAACCAGACAAATGGTTTGATATTTTAACTTGTGATTGTTTTTCTGATGTCTGAAACTTTACACAGTAATGAATCCATTAATATTTCTTTGTGTTGCTTTTTATTAAATTTGCCATGGATTCTCTGTAAATTCTTATCATTCACATTCAAACATCTTATTCATAATAAAAAAATTAAATAAACAGCTCAGATGTCACAAAGAGACTTTTATTTAAGTGTTTAGAATAAGTTATACGACAAAGGGGAGAAAAACTCACAGCTCATGTGTGTGTGTGTGTGTGTGTGTGTGTGTGTGCGCGAGAGAGTGAATTCATGCAAAAGAATCGATTCAACGAGTCGACTGATTAACAGATGACACATCACCAGGTCAACACAGACTAAATCGTGTATATTCGTATCGTACCGATGAATAATGAAACGGCGCCACAGGACGAACACGTGACTGATTCTGACGCAGCGTCAACCGAGAGCTTGTCTGTGGTGAGTTTAATCAGGTCCAGACCCTGTGCGTCCTCCATCACTGCATTGTCACACACACACACACACACACACACACACACACACACAAAAAAAAACACTCTGTGTAATTAAGACTGAGCTTAGAATGTATTTAAATTGATATTTAGACCACTACACTGTACATTTCCAGTTACAGTCGCATCATGTTAGAGTTGTGAGATCTTAGTGTCAGCTCTAAAGAACGAAAAGGTAGGGCGTGGCCAGAGCATGTCCTGTACACATTACAGAGGAGCAACCTGGTTAGGAGTCAGAACAGGATAAGCATTTAGTCATTTTAATTAACCTTTTTTTTTATTTTTTATGAACTTAAGCTCAGGACTGTAAATAAACTGAATGAGTTCACCTGTTACAGGGGCTCTGATCAGCATTGCTGCCGTTGCAGTGTTTTAGTTACTGTTAAGTGGAAGTGACGGCTGAGATGATGAGAAGTCACATGACATGTTATTTTAATACATTTCATTTCTATTTTTTTATATAACAAAATTTATTTTTTTGAAGCACACAGAATTTTATTTGTTATTATTTATTTATTTAAACCCATGAAGCAGTTAAGGGGAAAGTGCAGGAGGTAGTTCAGCGGTTAAGGCATTGGACTACTGATCGGAAGGTGGCAGGTTCAGAGCCCATCCCCACAAAGCTGCCGCTGTTGGGCCCTTGAGCGTGGCCCTTAATCCCCAACTACTGAGATGTAAAATTACATAAAAAACAAAAAACATAAAAATGTAAGTCATCCGGATAAGGGCGTCTGTCAAAATAAAAAAGTGATATAATGTAGGTTCCTCTGATCTACTACTCATCTCCTCTCACTTTATTAGTTCTCGTTTTGTTTCTTCAACCTTTTAAAAAAAAAAAACTATTTAAAATGTCAAGTTTCTTAAATTTCTGGTTTGAAGTTGTAAATAATTTAATCATATAACTTTAGTTCAGATGTAAAGACGAGATGCTGAACTGTGACCCCTGAGAATACATTTTAACCAGCCTGTAGTTCCCTAAACAACCTGTAGGGGACAAAGTAAACCATGTCCAGCTCCTGCTTTAAAACACTTGGAGAGAAAAAAAAAGTCAGGTGAATCCTTGTGGCATCAGTTCAGTCAGATGGTATTGTGACAAGGAGTTCAATGAAAAAAGTGTGTGTGTGTGTGTGTGTGTGTGTGTGAGAGAGAGAACCTGTGGTGTGTGTTTAGCCTCCGCTGAGCGGCGGGATCACGGCCACCTCGTCTCCAGGCTGCAGCCGCACAACCTGCTCGCCCACAGCCACGTACTCTCTCCTCACCGCCAAAACCACCTGCTCACGTACAGCGGCGAGTCTGCAGGGGAACGCCGTCACATCAACACCACACCATAGACACACGACAACCAGCTGTAACACACTCCACAGATGTGCAGCACAGCTGGAAATAAACAATAAAACTAATTCTCCATGAGGATGATGATGTAATACTAATTATACAGTATAATTCAATTCATTACTTTCAGCATATGGAAATGTTTGTTGTGCTGTAGACTTGTTACACCGACAATAACGACAAAACATTTTAATTTTTATACTAGAAGTCATTTCACACTTCTATTCAGTAACCTTTTTTTATAATAATAAATTATATTGTTACAAATTAAAAAATGTTGGAGGTTTAGTTTAAATATTACATGTTCATTATTAAATAAACACACAGTGTAAGATATTTGGTGCTACTTTTACTGATATTAAAATAACAGTACATCAAATTTAGCACTATTATTCTTTTTTACTTAAATTAAATGCAACATTTTTAATTAAATAATATTAAATCTTACACTGTAATTTTATTTTTCCTAATAAAATTACATTTTGTCACAAGAAAAAAATACTTTAAAACACAGTTAGATTATTACTATTCCGCTTTCAGACAAACGTTTATTAACAGTGTTCCCGAGGCGCCAGTGAACGCTGCATGAGAAAACCCACGCGTTTCTAAAGATCAAAGCGTTTAGCGCGGGTTTCTCAATCTGTTTATTGGTTTAGTGTTTAATTGATTTACTTCGGGTGTTTGTGCTCCAGTTCCAGCCACAGCTGAAGGCTCGTCAGCTCGGAGTTCACTCTGATCGTCTCCGATTTCACTCCCGTTAATTCGGCACTTTTTGCAAAGTACAGCACGGTCACCTTTATTCAACATAGAGCAAACGGGAGCATTAGCACGATGCTAACAGTGCTAATCTGTCTGTATTGTTCCAGAACCAGGCAGTGGCAGTTGTTAAAAAACAATCAGAATGACAGATTATACACGTGTTTATGTTGTTAGTGTCATTAACGTTACCTCGGTGTTCATGAATGCACGCTGTGTTTGGAGGCGCGCACGAGCGCACCTGCTGCTAGAGCGTTTTCAATTTTGGTCTTCGTCAAGGTTGCCAGATAGGCTTCATAGAAAAAAAATATATATTTTAATTATAAATATATATTTTTTCGGGTTTTATTTCGCATGTTTCATTATCTGTCACCACAACTACATGTAACATGGATTACTACAGTATATTCCACAAACTTGCATAACTTAGAAGACGTTTTTAAAAGTTTTAAGACGTCTCGTAAGAGGGAAACCTGTGCCACTGGCAACACTGGCGATTAACCCGGAAGTAAAAATCACTGTTGCAGTGTTCGGTTTAAAATTGACCGTATTCGTAATTTTTTAAACTATTTTTTTATTATATGAAATCTTAAATATAAATATATATATTCTCGTTTACCAGTTTGCACTATTCCATGCCCTGTTTAATCAAGTCCATGTAGGTCCGTTTTTCTTTCCTGTGAAATAGCACGCGGCCCTTGTTGGCCGCTAGAGGGAGACAAGGTGAAAAGATAAAGCTCTTACTACCTAACGTAACATAATTTTGGAATCCTTTGTAATACAAAGTCTCTGGTTTTATTGACATATATATAAAAGTGCACCTTAGAACAAAAAATAAAACTTTTGGGTTCAGTACCAAATATTTATTCACATCTAAGTGAACAAATTTTCAATTTCTTTCTTTTATAATTCATAAGGTATGTAAAATGTACCCCAAAACGTCCGCCGTTTATTCTTATTGGTAGTAGTAGTAGTAGTATACAGTGATATATTTTTAAAATGCACTAAAATAACTTTCAATTAAAATACCTGCCAAATGAAATACTTGGTAAAATGTTTTTAGATAGTGAGTGAAGTTACTCAACCATGGCTCCGCCCACCCCAAAATATTTACATGGTTGCCAGATTGATCGGGATCACCCAGGCAATTGAGTTGTCTATAAACGTCGGGGTTTATTCGTTTGAAAGATTAGAAAGATTAAGTTGCCTAAAAGTTATTTTATTATTTATTACTTTCATTAACAAGTTCATACGTTAAAATATATGCTTTAGTATTTAATTTGTAGTAAGTTTGATAAAGCAATATTCCAATGATTACAGTTTTTAATCCATAAATAAGTCCACATCACACATCTTATACTTCTTATCTCATTATTATGAAGTATCATGTAACAATCTCTAACTACATTATAGCAGCTATAAACCTCAATGCAAAGTGAAATTTTTTAAATTTGAAGTGCACTAGTTCAGTATCTCTATCCATCTCCATCTAGGAACATCTGTAGTCCAACTAGGGGCCAAGAAGGTCAGTAGTGACCACTGTATTTATTCCAATTTTTACGACCATGGTAGGACCTCTGGTCAACATTCACACACTCATTCACTCACTACAGGAAATTTGGGAACACCAGTTGGCCTAATCTGCATGTCTTTGGACTGTGGGAAGAACCTGGAGTACCTGGAGGAAACCCACCATGCATGGGGAATAAATGCAAACTCCACGCGTACAGACCCAAAGGTGAGACCTTTCAAGGTGCAGACGCGTACAGACCCTCGACCCCGCAAGGTGCAAGGCCTCAGTGCTAACCACTACACCACCTGTACACCACCATTTAATCCTGTAGTTAAATATCAGGATCATGTTTTCAACATACCGCAGTGTACAAGATAAATGTTATAGTGTTTTAGGAAAATTCCTTCTGCTATTTATTCTTGTATTGTTTTTATTTATTTAATATTTATTTACTTTATCACTAACTCAGAGTTTTTTCTACACAAACAAAATTCCAGTGATCATACTGTTGATGTTTACACACACCATTAAAGCTTGATTCTACTAAATAAACCACAATGTGTAAACTCATCTTTCCTGAAGATGTTGGAAGACTTACAGATACAACAGTTGAAGGTGAATCTATAAATACTTATAAATGTTGTAGCACTTGAAAAGATTTGGCTTCTTCCCAGTCAGGGGCCCCAGGATATCTGTTTATTGTGTGTTTAGGGGCTCGAGAGTCCCAGGTGGTGCCTTTATTTCTAAAAAATTGGGGGAAGGTGGGGGGGATCATTACCCATCCATTATGGGAATGCAAACATTTAGATGTGCGGTTTATGTTAGATTTAAAAGTAATTAAAACAAACAAACAAACAAATAAATAAATAACCTCACTCACTCGTGAGTCTCTCGCTCCCAATCTGGCAACCCTGGAGCGCAGACGCGCTTATAGATTTAAAAAGCGCGAGAGGACGTAAGCGGCGTGACAGAGGCGGACTGGGATCAGTGTGAGGAACAGCACGCCGGGATTATCAGCATCAGCATCGGGGTCAGCGTCAGTTTTGGGATCAGGATGCTCCGTTTCCCGTCGCTGCTCCTCCTGTGGCTCGCGCACCTCATTGATGAGCACGGAGTTAACGGTAATAACGCGTTATAACCGCTGTCATGTGCGAACTCGGGGAAATGCCAGATCCTGACTCCTGTACACCCGGTACAGTGTGACGGTACGAGATGAGGCGCACTTGAAACTTTTTGCTTTTCTTATGAACTCAACTCTTTTATCAATTATAGGAGACGTTTTTTTTAAGGTTCACACGCAAAGCCTTTGATCGCCTCCAGCAGGGAAACTGACCCGAGATTAGACCTGAACCTGGAACCTGGCACTGAAAACAACAACAAAAAGTCAAAAAGCTTCAGACTTGTGCGGGGATTGTTCGACTGTATGTTTGTATTTGCTGTGTTTTGACTGCGGTTACATTGTATCAGGTTGATTTATTTCCTCGACGGTGCACTTCAGTAATGCACTCATGGACACTTTAACACGCTGTATCATGTGTCAAGTGTCTTGTGCAGCTCCTGTAATTAAACTGATGCCTGATCAGGGACAAGTCTCAGAGTAAAAGCTCAAACACACAGTTTAATGAGTTCAGCTTCTCTAACCTTCAGCTGTTTTAAAAAAAACCTTTGAGCCTTCACTCTTTCTTAAGTACTAGATCCACATTTGCAGGTACAGAAGATAACATCACTGACCGAATGGAAAGGAAATGGACGATGCGCACAAATCCAGGCTGATGTGGACACATTGTGGTGCTTATTTATTGCTGAAATACGTTTCCTACTTTAGTTCCACCTTTTTTGTTCTTAGCGTGACTTAATTCCCACCTACACAATCCATTAGGAATAAAGACGATTATTAACATGCATTAGAAATAAAGGTACTGAAGTGCACTTTTCTTTGTCGAGTGTGTTGTTTCATCACGCAGGATCTTTCTAACTGTGGAGATGCACATTGTGTACCTTTAGCTAGGTTAAAGTGAGATGTAAAGGTACATCAGTTGTTCTGAATGTCTATGAGGCTTAAGTTATTTATAAAGGTGTAATAAAGGTAGAAAATATATGTACCTTTGATGGTACTGTACTATCAACAAGGAAAATTACAGTTTGGTACTGAAGAAGATTTTTTCCCCCTTTATGTCTCCCTAAAGAATGCCTTTTCTGCATTAATGCTTATATTTCCTTCCTTTGTCTCAAATCTTAAATATGTAACAAAGAAATAAAACTCAATCTTAATAAAGAATTGCAACAGAGTTTCTCCCCTGAGTAACAAATGTTATCAAGGGAACATGCTTTTGCATTTTGTAAGTATTTTTCTAGCACATAACTACTGCCGAACTTAGTGACCACTGACACAGAACTGGTTCCATTGTTAAAAACAAGACATTAGTGGTGTACCAGGTTCACCTTCTCAGGTAAAAAGGGTACTCTTGATGGTGATATGCTATCAGTGGGAAAAAAATCCAGTTTGGTACCTTTATTTCAGCGATTTTGACACTAAAGTACCAGGACTGGGATAAACTCATGCACCTCTGCTAAACCTGATAAGAAGCACCTGATTTGAGTCCATGGTCTGCTCGGAGCCGTGCGTGTTTCCTGTAATCAGATCAATTGAGCTCATTATCATGTGTAAATCCTTAACTGTGAAACAATTTGTCCTCGTGCTTTCTCTTTCCAGCCGGGAACTGCTGGTATGAGCAGGGGAAGAACGGCCGCTGTCAGATGCTCTACCAGTCCGGTATGAGCCGCGAGGACTGCTGCAGGAGCGAGAGGCTCGGCATGGCGTGGACAGAGGAGGACGTTCCAAGCAACACGTTGTTCCGGTGGCTGCTCATGCAGGGCGGCGCACCGAACTGCATACCGTGTAAAGGTACAGCATTCGACCAGAAGCTTGACTTTTCTATTGCGAAAAATGAACCATAACATAAACCGCAAATGAATCGAGATGAGCATTTGAGTGCAAATGTTCACATCGCTAATAGTACAGTATATAGATTTAAAGGATGTGTATAGTTTGCGATTTGTATACAGAAAAGAGATGAGGAAGGAATTATGGAAATCCAGTCATACCATCCAATACAAAAATATAGCCAAAAAATAAAAAACAAAAGAAAAAAAGTAAAACCTACCATGGACTGATCTGAAAAATACGGTGTATAACACCGTGCAAACCCAAGCACAATATTCTAATTCCAAATAAAATTCTGTCTCAAAGATGTCTAAACATTAGCATTTAAGCATGGCAGAAATGGATCAATTGTTTGCCTAAATAATTCCCTGACCTTTGACCTGTATAGAGACGTGTGATAACGTGGACTGTGGTCCTGGGAGGAAATGCAAGTTGAACCGGAGAAACAAACCACGCTGCGTGTGCGCTCCGGACTGCTCCAACAACACCTTCAAGGGCCCGGTGTGTGGCTCGGATGGAGGCACGTACCGCAACGAGTGTGCGCTCCGAAGAGCAAAGTGCAGGAGATATCCCAACCTGGTGGCCCAGTATCAGGGGAAGTGCAAGAGTGAGTACAAACGCCTGTGATTGTAAACACTAGATAACAAAATGGATGAAACTCTTTGATCAGTAAAGATCTGGGACTTCAAATCGAAACTTTTAAACCACATCTTTTCAGGATTCGAACCACTTCACAAGCCTCAAAAACCTCCAGAGGATTGGTTAAGAACTGCCTTAAAATATATCATTAATGACCAGAAAAAAAGTCACTTGAAGATTTCATTCTATCACGTTTAACCCCGGATCGTAACACTGCCTGCAGAGGCTTGTACAGTGGACACTATGCATGATGGGAGCATCGCTTCATGCTCTTCCCTTCTTATCCTGACACGCCCATCACTCTGGAATAGACTCAATCTGGACTATTCAGGTCACATGACCTTTTTCCATCACTCCAAAGTCCAATCTGTATGCTGTCTAGCAAACTGAAGCATTTTCTTCTGATGAGTCTCACTAACGAGTGCTTTTATGGACACACACAGCTGTTTAGGTCCAATCCTGTGAGTCCTCACCTTTTAACATAGCTCTGACTCATTCTGCCCATTTATTACCATGCAACTTCAAATCGTTTTAGTGATCTTTGATCATGCTCATCCATATGTTTGTAACCATATTAATAATGTTCTGCACAGTTCTTAACCACTTTCTAGTTTTCCAATTTCAGTAATCTCCTAGTTTTTTTGTGTTTGGCCAGCTTGATGGATTTCATTCAAAATAAACTTGTGGTATATGGTATAACTAAACGCCTAGGCCTTTGCATGAACCTGCACAAGCGGAAATGAGTGAAAATGCTCTTCAACACAAGTGATTGTGTAATTACACAGTACTGTAGGTCACTGATTTTGTCATTGATGCAACTTGTAGCATAACTGGAGGAAACTGTGATCATAACTGTAAGAAACACGTAAGAGGGCCGGGGTGTTTGTTATCAGTACACTTCTAAATCGGCACTACTAAAAAAGCAGACCGTGATCAAATTTATCGCAATGTTATCTCACTACTTTTCCTCACAGAGACGTGTGAGGAAGTGCAATGCCCGGGAAGCTCGTCCTGCGTGGTGGATCAGAACAACAACGCCTACTGTGTGACGTGCGAGCAAGAGTGTCCAGAAGTGACCTCACCCGTGCAGTACCTGTGTGGGAACGACGGCATCGTTTACCCCAGCGCCTGCCATCTCCGACAAGCCACGTGCATTCTGGGAAGGTCCATTGGAGTCGCCTATGAGGGCAAGTGCATAGGTAAGACTGACAGAAATCAACATTGCAGTATTGGATTATGATCAGGAAGTTCACGGATTAGAGATGAATCCATGTACTGACCCTCAGCAGGATGGGACTAATCATCATTCAGGGGTACCCTGAGTTCTTAAAGCTGTGCACTGCACTTATATAAGCCTTCATTTGAAAATGTGGTGCTTATTATCTGTGATGCAATAATAACACATGACTGCGTATTGTCTAGCCTGATCACTTCAGTGTGTCTCATTAATTCTTCATGTCCTCAGATGCCCACTCGTGCGATGACATCCAATGTCCAGAAGGAAAGAAGTGTCTCTGGGACGTGAGGGCGGGCCGAGGGCGGTGCGCCATGTGCGAGAACGAGTGTCCTGAGAGTCTTCCTGGGGAGAGCGTGTGCGCCAGCGATAACGTCACGTACCGCAGCGAGTGTGAGATGCACCGGGCCGCCTGCTCGCAAGGTCTCGTCCTCGAGGTCAAACACTCCGGGTCCTGTAACTGTAAGTACAAACAGACACACACACACACACACACACACACACAAACAAACAAAATGCTCCCTTAGTGTCAATCAAAGCAGAAAATTGCATTAGTTTGGTGCAGTAAGCAATGAGAGGAAAGAATTTCAACAGTTCTGAGTTTTGAGTTCTGAGATTTAGATACTGTTATGCAAAAAAATTGGTCTAAAGGGTTACTCCAAAAGCACACTGTTATACCCCCCCACCACCAGGGTCATTACCTCCAGTCTTATTGACCTCCCTTTACCATTTATGCACCATCAGCTTTCTAGTTTGTTCATTTGTAGAACTTTTTAAACATTTGTGAAAAGCATAAAGGAATGTAATGCGTAATATCAGGATTTCTGGTGTATTTGGTTTCACAGATGTTCATCTGTATAATTGCACATAACACAATAAGTCTAATAGTTCTGTTTAAGGAAAATAATCAACAAGAAGTTGGTGTAATGAGATGAAGTCGATCCGGTTTTATTCCTCTCAAGCCACAGCAATTACAGCTGGCATTTATTAAGGACACACAATACTTTTAATATGTTTAGTTACAACTAATGTTGTGTTACGTCCATGAAAGCAATAAGTTCAACAGTGCTGTTGTGTAAAATAATAACAATAAAGGAGCTTATGTTTGTTTGAATTTCTTCTTTTCTTTCCTCAGAATTGATTTTTCTTTGTAAAAAATGTTCTCTAAATCTTCATTTAAAAAAAAAAAAAAACTCCAAAATCCATAAAGGATTCAGACCTCTGCCCTAAACTACAATGTATTTGGTCAAGTCTGAAGAGTTAACTAAAACCATGAGGTTGCATCATCAGTGCTCATGTAATCATGTGATCTAGGTTCAGTGTATTCTGCTGTCTTTGTGATGCGTCCTGTTAGATATTTCTATGTTTTTTTTTTTTCTCGCAAATATTCAATTGATATCATGTGATCAAAGAGCTTGGTTTGTGTTTGAAATGAATTCATTGTGTCTTGGAGCTTGTGGTGGTTTGTTTGTCTGACAGCAGCAACGTATACCATAGCCGTTAACATACAACTTTTTTTTTTAAGAATGAAATAATCATCACTCTTAACTGAATTGCTGATGTTACTTTGACTACAGTAGTTTTCTGGACATAGTACCAATACAGACGTCTGTAGTCATTCTGATTGATTCACACGGGATGAGAGGCAGAAGATGGGCGTGTTTTAGATGATGTAGTCATGATCAGTACAAGCTGGTTGTTTTGATAGTTTGAGCTTGTTGTCAGGATGTAGGTGTGGCCTTCATTTGTATGCTTACAAAACTATATATGCCTTATTTATTTACTTGTTTGTTTGCTTATTTTATTAAAATGACTTTTAAATGAGACAAGACTTTTAGCGACAGTCTAGTGACAATTACACTACTCACTTCCTCCTGAAGGAAGACTCCACTGAGACCAGGGTTATGAACCTGACATCCTTGACTTAAACCCAGTGGGATTCGATCTCACTACCTTCCAAACGCTAACTACTCTATAATGTTTTTCCTTGAAACAATAATGAGTAATTATCCAAGCTCAAATTCGGTCCTGAAGGCATCTCCTACAAGTCATGTTCCTATGTAGCTCCTCAAACACTGAAGTAAGGCACAGAGCTTTGATGACATCATTGATGAGAGATTTGTAAGTTTGTATATTAAGTTTTTTTTTTTCATGTTTCTGAACTAACTATTAATTCCTATAAATACATTCCAGCAAATTAATGAGTCATGCCACATTATGAGTTTAATCTTTTTTTCAATCATTTATTTGACTGCAAATATTTGCACCCCCCCCCCATGCTTTTACTGTGAAGAAATTGAAATGAAAGGCTATAGAGTCTTTAGAGAATTTACATTTTTAATCAGAAACTTTAACAGTACTTTGCTAACTGATATAATTTCAGTGTTTTTCTTTTTTTCTACTTTTATTACATTTTACCTTATCAGATCGTTTTTGTTACCTGTCATAATGAAGGAGGATTTGTGGAACTTGACCCAATATTCTGTCCTAACAAAATGTATTTAGAAATAATGTTATGCTTTAATTGAACAGAGGTCGAATCCAGCCACCTAATCATGACATTTCTGATGGTAATAAACTACACAAGAATTAATATTTAATAAATGTATTGAGCTTCACACCTAAAAACAGTGCAATCACAACCTTAACATTTTTAATCTGTAAATTATTTGGCGAACTAGTACGGTTTTACCCACAACCACGTCTTGTAGATTAATGAAATATAATCAAAATTAAGTCAGTTTAAGTTCCACATTGTAACACTCCGGAATTATGCAAGGTTTGGTAATGTGTTTAAGCACAATATATCATTTTGCTCCAAGGCCATGCAATCTTTTGCAGTTTACTCTATCATGAGTGAGGTTTCCAGATGTTGGCGATGATTAAATCTAGTGCAAGGCTTAAAGAGATTTACAGTAGCAGTACCGTAGCTCTGCCATGACCAGGCATGTTTTGGTTTCGGTCTTGAAACTGGAAAAATATGAGGTGATTATGTGATGTGGCAGAACGGCATGTTATTAACACAGCTCTAAAGGATTTATATGCCGTCTTATTACTCGCATTTATACGTTTGGCAGAGGCTTTTTGAGCGAAACAGGATCCAATCCAAGCTGAGCATTTAAAGTCTTGCTCGGACGTCCAACAAGAGCTTTCTGGCAGTTCAGGAATGTAAAACTGACAAACATTCTGGTCATCAGCGCAGACTGAAGATTTTACTAATCATAAGATTTACTAATCATAAGTAAGACCTTAGATTTACATTAGCTACTAGATTAGCTTGTTTTATACTCAGATTGCTATTTTGAACTCTCAGATGAATGAAAGTCTGCTTATGGTTTGGTTTACTTGTGTCCTTCCAAAGAAAATGCAAATAGATTTGAATTTAATGGGCAGTAATAAGTAATGGTCTAAGCTCACTGTGAGAAGTAACATGTTGGAAAAAGAACAGACTAATCAGTAGACAAATTAGTTGTTCCATATAAACGTTATCTGCTCTGCGTTGTAGCTTTGATTATCAAATCAACTTAACTCTGCTTGTTCTGAATGTTTCGTAATGTCTTTATAAACCTTTAATAAAAAAAGCATAGGATTAATGGGAGCTGTCAATGTTAACATTGCAGGTAGGAACTAAAGCTGTGAGTGAGTAAAGAAATGCGAACATTGTTCAGATTTGTTGCTTCATGATATCAACCATAAATTTCATAAAATTGAGAAAAGTTTTGTTGCTCTCTGCTGTTACTGAAATTGTGGTGCAATGAGGCGTACATATGTAGAAAATTCATACAAAAGATTCATACAAAACTAGCAAAACTACCTGTCCAATAATGACACCATTTTAGAAGGCTCTGCATCAAGCAAAGAAAGCAACTAAGGAGATTGCCGAAATGACTGAAATTCAGTTAAAAACTGTCCAGCACATTCTGAAAACCTTGAACCATAGTGATGTTCCCTCAACTTCACAGAAGAAATGCGATCAGAAAAGAAATAATGAATGGAGATCTTTTAAACGATTAGTGAAGTTGTGCATGTTAAAAATCTCCAGCAGAAATCAGCGCTATGTTTAATAATGAAAGTAAGAGCATTTACACAGACACACACACACACACACACACACACACACACACACACAACACACGATGTGATGCGAACTCACAGGATTGCGTCTAAACAGCTGTGTGTCCATAAGAAAACCACTTGTTAGTGAGAAGAAAAAGCGTTCAGTTTGCTAGCGAGCATAAAGATCAGACTTTGGAGTGATGGAAAAAGGTCATGTGACCTGATGAGTCCAGACTGAGTCTATTCCAGAATGATGGGCGTGTCAGGGTAAGAAGGGAGGCGCATGAAATGATGCTCCCATCATGCATAGTGTCCACTGTACAAGCGTCTGGAGACAGTGTTATGATCTGGTGTTGCTTCAGTCGCTCAGGTCGAGACTCAGCAACGTTATGTACAGATAAAATGAAGTCACATGACAACCTGAGTGTACTGAATCACCAGAACATCACATCTGTGGAGTTTCTCTTCCCTGATGGAATTATTTTCACACATGAATGGGACACCACAGTGTGTGTGTAATCAAAGCTAAATTACTTTGAGACTTTTTTTTTGGCTGGGCAGTGTATATTAACAATAACTTTAATTGTAATTAACTTACAGTAAGTTGACCTGGGTGCTCAATGTTTTTTTTGTTTTTTTTTTTTGTGCACAGTGCTTCTCAAGGATTACAATATCAACTACATAAGTTTAAAATTGGCAATTGAGCAATATTATTTAGCAAAAAAGTCTCATACAGTATTGTGCAAAAGTCTTGTGGCACCTCGTGTTTGTAAGTGGAAACTTTAAAAAATAATAATAATTTGGTTTAATTTTTTCTTTTCTGATTTCCAAATATCAGTATTCCAACACAAATTTAAAAGTTACAGAAAAATATTTCTATGCCAGGAAAGAGACTCATTATATAAGCAACCTTCAGGAAAAAAACAAAAACAAAAACAAAATGGAAGCTGCTGGGTTTTTACATGTGAATAAGGAAGCAGGTACAACAGACAAAGTCCGACTGTGTGGTTCTGCAGGATGCTCAGTAAGAATTTGTAGCTAATTTAATTATAAAACTAAATTGTACCTGGGACTAAAGTGTCCTTAAAGCATTGTCATCCAAATACTTTCTTTGTTTTATTAATTACTGTTTTCTGGGCTTTATATTTGAATGTTTTTGAAAGGCACACTTGTTCTATAGCATTTATTTGCATGTGCCTAAGACTTTCGCAAAGTGCTGTATATGTATGAGCAACACATTATTTATCCTACCAGCATCCAACCATCACAGCAATCAGACCATCCAGATACTTACCTGTTGCCTGAGAAAGCTCTGCTCTCATAGGCGTTCTTACCAGACATGTTTTTAAAGGTGTGCTTTTGGTGCCACACCTTTCATTGTACCTGTAATAATGGAATATTAATGGTCATGTGAATGATTGAGAATTAAAATCCCTCTTCTTTTCATCTCCAGGTGTCGACCACTGACTCGTTCTTCCCATCATACACGGATCCCGACCTGCTTCATCACATGAACCAGGCAAAGCATCAATATTTCAGATGCATTTTTACTGGAAGGAACAAAATTTATCTTTTTTTTTTTTTTAAACACTCATTTGCCTCCTTTTCAAAGTAATGAGCTCCTGTGCTGCTGTGTTCCTCGATGAGCAGAGAAAGGATGAAGAGGAGGAGGAGTAATAAGATCTGGACTAGACGGATTCTCATGACTGTAGTGTGTGAAGCAGTATTCAGACTGTACATAGACATACACACTTATTTATTTTCCAGGAGAATAAAAAAAAAAAGAAAGAAAAAAGAAGAGGAAGATTTCATATAGCTGTCTTCTGGATGTTTATTTATATGTTACTGTCCTTTTATTTATACACGTATAAAAAGTCAGACTGAATTATATCTTTTATCTTGTGTATAATATTCACAGAAAAAAAGCAGCATTATTTATTTAAAAGGTGCAATGTGTGATGTACAGAGAACTCCGATTCCTCACCCTTTCATTTTCTTCATCATTTCAAACCGTGTGTGTGTTTGTGCGTGCATGCATGCATTTCTTGCTTTTGTTTTTCCTTATTTATTTAGTTCTTCGTAATTTTACTTCATTTTTCTTTCTTTCTTTCCCATCATATTCCTCTTTCACTCTTTAATCATTTCCTTATGTAATTCATTCTTTCCATATTTCCTGTTCTTATTCTTTGTCCTTCACTGTCCATACTTTTGTCTTCTTTTGTTCATGTCTTTTCTTAAATTCTTTCCTCATTTATGAGTTCTTCTTACTTTAGTTTGTGTTCTTTCATTCCTTTAATTCTTTCCTTATACTTTTAATTCTCATGTCTTTATGGATATTTTCCTTCTTTCAATTCTTATCTCTTCTATTCCTTTCTTCTTTATTTCTTTCCTTCCTATTTCCTAGTACTTTCCTCAACTCGATCCTTTCCTTACTGTCTTTATTTAGGTCTGTTCTTTTCAGATTTTTTTAATACTCCATTTCAAACTTTGATTTTTACAGCTTTTTGCTATCCTAAACAATATCTTCGTTCTGCAGCTGTGTGTGTGTGTGTGTGTGTGTGTGTTCAGCTCACTAATAAATGGATCTGGTTTTGTTTACACTCAAAGCTGGTCTGTAATTAAACTCTTTAAAAGCGCTCTGTTTTCCTTTTTTTCTACACAGACGTTTTTTTTTTTTCATGTGAAATAAATAATGTGACGGCGTTTAAACATTAAACATGTGTGTTTTTTTCCTGTTTTGTGCAGATGAAGGATTTTTGTTAGTGTATTAAAAATGTGCCATAATAATGCATTTTTTTTGGCCGGTAATGTGGCGGAGGCTGTTTGTACACAACTCCGCTCAGTTTATTCCAGAATGTAAAGGTTGAAATTTATCATTATGTCTCATTACTGTCTCTATAATCTCAGAGTTAATAATGTATAGTTCCTTTTTTATTGTTCAGTGTACATAAAAATAAACAATGCTGTTTGTAAACATGCAGTACAGTAAAATGGAAATATGAACTATGAAACTTTGTGTCTTTTATAGTTACAGTTTATGAATTTATGCTGGTCTTCTATTGACTTCAAACACTCACTCACTCATCGTCTATATAACGCTTAATCCTGTTCCCAATTTGGGAATGCCAATTAACCTAAACTACATGTCTTTGGACTATGGGAGGAAACCCACTAAGTATGCAAACTCCATGCACACAGAGACGGGAATCGAACCCGGACCCTGAAGGTGCAAAGCGACAGTGCTAACCACTACACCACCGTGCCACCTTGACTTCAAACAAAAAATGTGTAAAAAAAACAAAAATAAAACAGCAGACAGTTGAAAAAGTTGTCTTAAAATATTTTATATATTTTATTCTCTTATTATAGCATTCTTTCCTTATTTCTTTCCCCCATTTTCTCTTTACTCTTCTTTCACATTTATTTCCCCCCTCCCCCTTCTACTTTTCATCATTTCCTTTGCTCCAATAATTTCATTCCCTCTTCCTTATTCCTACTTTCCTGCCATCTTTCTTTCTTCCCTTCCTTTCTTTAAATCATTCCTTACATTCTTTATTTATTAATCCTTGGGTTAGGGTTTCCTTTTCCATACTTTTACTTTTCGTCTGGTTATTCCTTTCCCTCTTTACATATTTTTTTCTACCTTCCTTTCCCTCTCTTCTTTCTCTCTGTGCTTCTTTACATCACCAAATTACAGAACAAGTACTTTATTTCTCACTGTACTGTATGGAGGGAACAAGCTCCACATTAATAGATGTATATTCAATGTGGTGAAGTTGTGGAAGGAGTCTCCAGTGTCAGTGCTTACAGTCAGGGGTAAAACTCCAAGTTTAGGTTTTCCCACATCATCAGGAAAGAAGACCTTTATGCTTTTTGTGCTCTCTCTCAGTAAGAGGACAAGCTGCAAGGTTCCATCTTAAGTGAAAACAGGGCTGGACTTGTTTCATGGACGTTCCATGACACACTGAATGTAACTTTTAATGTGATATTTATGTATTAAGTGCTATACTATAGTAAGAGAAAAAAAAACTCCATAGTGGCAGCAGAATCATCTTTCATCAGACAATAATAATTGTTAATTATTTTTGCCATTTCTCAAAGTGTGTGTGTATGTGTATATGAGGGAGAGAGAGAGAGGAGCAGGTGTCTGCTTTCTCTCTCTCTCTCTCTCTCTCTCTCTCTCAGACACACAGCCAGAGAATGATGCTACAGATGCCAGAACACGGCTGTCTGGACAGACGAATAAAAACTAATTTGGCAGGAAGTTGTACCGACGACATTAATTGAGATCCTCCTTGCTCTGTGTTTGTAAACATCTCTGCCAAAATACCTTCTATCTCGTTAGAAGGTCTCTCTCGTTACTACAAAAAGTTAAAAAGTGTATCATGTCCTCATGGCACCTCAATGAAGTGCAATATTTACAGAAATATTCTGATTAATGGAGGTAATTATGATTGTCACATGACATGAGCAGGCAGCCTCAAGTGACCTTTAACAAGACTTAACAAGTGTATCTTGGACAACTATTACAAAGGTCAAAATGAAAAAAAAAAAGATATAATATAGTATTCAAAAATTTCAAAATATAAATGGCAATGTTTAATAAATTTTTAAGGCTTTTAATTGTTATAATCAATTAAAAATGAGCACATGATATAAGCAATAATTGTAATTTAATAAGAAAAATAAGAAAAAAAATTTTTAAAACATTGATTAGAAGTTTTAATATCAAAGATTAATAGCCGAGTTAAAAAATATTTTAACAGTTTTAACAAGAGTTTGAAAAAAAGAAAATCATAATTCAGTAAAAAAATAAAAATAAAAATAAATAAATAAAAAAATTTGTAAAATTGTTAAAATTAGTTTCAACAACTTGTTCCAGTTTATCAAGAGTTTTAATTAGGGCAGGGGACTAATCACGTTAACGATCGAGATTAATAAGTTGATTTCTTCAGAAGATTAATTTAAGTGTTTGATTAAAATGTACCGTTCATGACCAAGCATAGAATAACATAAAAATGTAATAATACACTAATTATTAAGAAAAAAAAGGATAATTTAATTTAATAATGAGAGAAATAGCATTGAACAGAAAAATAACAACTCTTAAGTAATGAATATAATGAAAATAAAGCGATAAAAGAAAAATAATTTTAAAAAGAAAAAAACTAAATCAAAACCCACCAGAAGAGGCTTTGTCATTTTAAGACATTTATTAAAGCCTTTGGCAATAAAAATTTTGTCCTTTATAATAAATAAATAATAATATATAAATTATTTTGGCAATTATATTTTGTCCTTTGTGCTCAGATCATCCTGACACAGAGAGAGAGAGAGAGAGAGAGAGAGAGAGAGAGAGAGAGAAAAGAGAGCGTAATCATATTTGAAAATGATTACCACAGCAGAGAGATTGTAATCAGAGTCTCAGTGTCTGAGCGTGTTTTGGAAAAATGGAAGGCGCCCTCCATAACTACGTTAATGAAAACGCTGACATGGCAGTTAGAGACATAGAGAGAGAGAGACATAGAGAGAGAGAGAGAGAGAGAGAGAGAGAGAGAGCGATGGGGAGACGAGAGAGAAACAGAGAGATTGTTTTTTTCCCATGGTGGTGGCTGGAGGCCATGCTGCATCTCCTGTGACCTTCACGCCGCCGGGAAGACGGGTGCTGGTGACGGATTATTTATCAGGGCGGAAAGAAATAAAACATTGTAACAGAGGTTTGTGAGACGAGGTGAAGGAAAAAATACTCTTTACCACCAACAAAAGTGTTACAAGATAAACCAAACAGTAACAATAATAAAAGTAAAACAAAATCCCAGAACAGACATTGTGGTGTGTTTTGGCTGGCGCTGGTTATCTGTTGTCTGGAGCTTGCCCTGACAGACATCGGCTCGCCGTCCCCCCGGCTCTGACAGGATATCAATCGGAACGTGCGAGCCGGTCGATGTCTATGAGACAGAGCCAACGGTCAGCCAAGGTCTGAGCACGCAGCTTCAGCACGGCTGGATCTGAAAATAGAAAATGAAATCCACTTCGGGGCATATTGAAACTTTTGCAGACCAAACAGTCTCTCTGTCTGTCTCTGATGTCCATGTTTTGATGTAGGCAGGTTAAAAGCATTTTTTTCACTGCACCATAGATTCCACACACATTACTCAGGCCTTGGTTTAATATTCCTCAGTACTCCACGTACCTTTTTTTTTTTTTCACTTGTTTTCAGGGAAGCGTAGAGAACCATGCGTACCCTGTGGAAATATCTGACGCATGTAACAAGTTCTTAGCCTTTTTTGTGTTTGTGTAAAAATACATTTGTTTGCAGTCATTTCTGTTTTGTTAAGCAATGACACTCAAACGCAAAAGGAAAAAAAAAGACGTCCGTAGTCTTGGATGTGGGATTTATTGTGAGCAAGAATTCCAAGGCCATTGTTTGAGTTTCCATTTTTTTTTTTACATGCACTTTGCTGTTTAACACACACACACATACACCAGGCCATGTATATGTATTCTTCTTGCACTTTGCTCAAAAAACAATCCTATTCTTGTGTTCTGTCCTTAATCACGATCCAAGTTGTGCACTTCCATCGCATGGAATAAAACATACTCCAAATAAAAGACGGCTTTTAGATTCTGTTTAATAAAACATGCCTGATGTTGCTTTGGTATGTGAGGGCCGTTAACTCGTACGTGCACCCGGCATTAGGGAACAAAAAAAGTCAGTAATTTAGATTCGTCATAATCGTTCAAAGTAACAACCGTTCTTAAATTTTATATCTGCTTCATTCGGGTCAGCTGTACGCCATAAAAAAAGCTGATAAAACTTCAGACGTACAGAAGAAACTTGTTTAAACCAGAAAAGAAAAGCTCCACCAGCCTCCTATGGTACAGGTGTTATGAGAGGAAAGAGGAGCCTTTTTTTTTTTTTTTTTTTTAAGAAGATTAACGTAATTCTGGCTGCCAAACTGACACTGAAGAGAAAGACAGAGATATGAAGAGAGAGAGAGGAAGAAAAGAAAAGAGGGTAGATTTAAAGTTTCTGTCTTGCAGACAGCTTTGTGAAGTTTTTCAGACATGGTTCAGGTTTAAGGATTAATCCCAGGTGCTCATCCGTCTGCATGCTAATATCAGTCGGGGACTTGATGCTTGACGGCACAGTGTGAAATGTCTGTCAAAGGTCTTTCCGAGCCAGACGCATTGTCTCACTGCTTCAGAAAATTATTATTATTTTTTTTTTAATAAGGCCTCCCTTGCGGCAGAAATTTAATTAGCATTTTTTATTCTGACACTAAAAAGTCAGACAAAGTCTCTACAATCAACCCTGAGGTGTATAATTTTCTTTCCTCTGAATATTTACAGGTGATGAATGGCACACTTATGAAAAACTAAAAACGGAGGATTTGATTTCTTTAGAAGCTAAAACACAAATACCATCTTTCTTTTTTTCATTAATAACACAGACTGGATGGCGCATGTTCGTGTTCCCTCACATCATGCATGCTCGCTCACATTTTCCACATAAAACAACCGATGGCCATCATGAAACAGAAAAAAAAGACACATCCCGAAGGCTTTTAGCTTGAGAGCTCGATGTGATGCTGATCCAATACTCTGTGAAGTAGCGCGTAGCGATAAATCAGCACATAAGAGTGCGTGGTAACCTTCGACTTTATGAGCATTCACATGGTAATGAAGAGAAATGGCGTGCCGTGCCGTGTGCCCGAGGAAGCTGAAGATAAGAGATAAAGCCGTAATGCAGATGACTCATCGGCAAGAGAGGAAATCCTGAGAGAGCGTGAGGGCTCTGGAAGCCGAGAGGGGAAGGGTTCCCTCCATCTGAGTCATTAAAGGGATCAAGATGACCTAGATCATGCCGAACAAGGCAAGAACTGGTAAAGCTTCTAAGTTTATTAAATGCCAGGATTGAAAAGAGGAAAAGTACATCAAGGGCTTCTAGTGTGCCTGCCATCGGTGAGAAAACTAAGGGCTTTGCTAGATTAATGTCTACACTCATAGTGTAATCAGGACTAAAGTTTTTGAACTTCTTGTTTTGGGTTCAAGTCAAATCCACAAAGTGGTAAATTCCTCAAAGTTTGGGAGACACCCAGGAATACCTACGGCACAGTCTGGAGGGAGAAAAAAAACACGATATAAATAAAAACCTACTATATATTACTGAGTCTAAGTTATTAGAATTGTTATTCGATAAGTTTTTGAAACCTTAACAGCAATGTTCTATAAATAATGCTGAATAAAATCTAGGCTTTTCCGTCAGTAGAATATTTAGAAATAATAAGCTCTACAACTCAAGTAAACAGATTAAACAGAACTTACACATTTAAACGTCCAATAACAGCACCAGACTAAATGATTTATTCTGTACCCAGGAGAAACTTAATGTTTATTAGGTTCAGACAGACAGAAGAGAGAGATCTGTCCATTAGCACCGTCAGCAGGAAATCAACAAACTGCTGGCTGATATTTTGGCGTTGTGCCTTGGCAAAGATATGATCTGACCCTGGCTGGCATCTTTACTTTCTCTGGATGTCTGTACCTGTCTTAGTTTGGAGTATAATACTGTCCGTCATTCAGCACACTCTAATAAATCCGACTGCTCCATCTGACTTGTTTGCAGAAAAAACAGCAGAGTGTATTATAGTACTGTGTTTGTGTAACTATACTTTCATACATGAGCTAATGATTGGCCAGTGATCGACAGGGAGGCGGTGGGGGTAAGAGAGAGAGAAAAGCCCCTCCCACTCAGACAGCAAAACCAGTTTTTGCTTTCTATTTTCCCCGCTATGGATGGCTGTGGATTTTCCGAGTTCAAACTTTTTTTTATGTTTAGTCGCTTGAGAGACAAATTAAAACTCGGACAGCCTGGACGAATTCATCTGCTTGTCCTGAGCTATCGATTAGTCTACCAGGTGTTCTGTTAATATATTGACAGAAAAAAAAAGAAAAAAAAATTGGTGGTAAAAAGCATCAACAAGACTTTAAACAATTGAATGTCTCGAGTTGCCAATTATATATATATATATATGTTTTGAAATCTTGCTTTAACACAGTTTCATGATAAAACATCAAACATCACAGATTCTAAACATTTCTTCTACTCCAGCCTTTATTGTTCATGTTGCTCAGTGAAAATTATGCATAAATTACATATATATATATTTATATATACACAATTAACAGTTTGTGGCCGACACCATCATGGCCATCACGATCTGCATTTTCTAGATGTATTTAGATTTGTTCCAGTACAAAGACAGGCACGTGGCCTTCAAAAAAAAAAAAAAAACCTAGAACAGAAAAAAACAACAAAAAAACAAGAGTAATCTGTAACAAATGTACAAATTGTGTGAATTATAAAAAGGCAGCTAAATCGGCCAGGAGGCTATTAAAGTGTTATCAAGCGGTACAAAGAATAGATGTCCTGGGTTTCATTAGGCCTTAAGCGGGATTTCTTTTGGTTTTGGAAAGACACCATAATTGTTGGCACGGGAACAGTTTGGATTGGAAAGTGATTGGATTGGCACTCGGGTTTGAAGTTGGGAAGGGAGACGAAGAAGTAAAAAAAAAAAAAAAAGAAAACTCATCTTATTGTAGTGTTTCTGTCCCTAAAGTTGTTGGTGTAATACACAAAAAATGCTGTAAATTTCCAAAGAGTTAAGTGCTGATTTTTAAGGTGCTAACTGACTATCGTTACCCAGGGTTGACAGTACATTGTCGACCTTAAGCAATCCAAATCCATGTTTTATCCATATGATACATTGACACTGTCTAGTGATGTTACTCAGGCTCTAATCTAATCTGATATATAATATATCTTTATGAATTTTGGAGAATAGTTTCAAAAGGTGCCAATGAGCCAACGAATCTAGACTAGGACTGTCCGATATTACATGGCACTGCTTGTAACTCACGACCCCTTCTCACACAGTCACATGTAACTAGTTTTAAATGTGAAATAAAATCAGTGCATGTACGACTCGTCAGTCCTAACATTAGAAAAATACGTAGTTAACATCATTTAGCTGTATCTAGCTACAATTATATTTTGGCTAAAAACAGTCAAAATGAAAGATACATATTTTAATCTTAAAGGATTAAAAGCTCTACAATAAAGAGTCCAATTTAAAAAAATAATATTAAAAAAAAAAAAGATGACGTTAAGTAAAAAGTGATTAAATACACTCAGACACGTTCAAGCACCGTTTCTCATGATCAACATGTTGATACTAGACGATTATACAAGGTTTATTTTGCTATTGTTATATTATTTTCCTTCTTTTGCTCTTCTTAATCAAGAAATCGGTTCTGAATGACTAAAAACTCAGCATGGTTGAATGCACACCTCAAGCCCACCTCAGAACTTTCAGAATGCCAGTTTAAAAGTTGCTCTAAAATCCTGTCCTAGTTAAACTGTGAATGTACATTTCAGATTTCCACACCTGGAATGTTAAAGCTTTAATCTCAAGCTCCAAATGGAACCATATAATACTACGATCACAATGTGTAACTGGCACTACACCGTTCAGGTGATTAATCACTGTTACAGAGAGACGACACACATCTCCGACACACAAAACACTTCCATTTGATATGCTGTGTTTATAAAAAAGTACAAGTACAGATTAACATCACTGAAACGTATCACTAAACCTCAAACAATCCTCCTGAAAGATGCACGATTTGTACACTTACACCAGAGAGACATGCAGAAGGAATTCCGCTATTTTGGAATCTTGAGATCTTTGTTTGTGGTTCTGGGAATATAGTGGTCATTTCATAGCCGTGATTATTTAAGACTGTTTTATAGTTTAATAAGTCACTGTAGTTTGGTTACAAAAAATACACATCACATACTTTAAGGCTTTTAAAGTACAAACGTTCATCTTGAACCCTTGAACACACACACACACACACACACACACACACACA
>QMIH01000203.1:478182-515562 GCA_003987875.1 Clarias batrachus
TCTCTCTCTCTCACACACACACACACACACACACACACACACACACACACACACACACACACACACACACACACACACACACACACACAATACCGGATGTCCCAAAGGTCTCAGGAAGAATTAACACTTTTTTACCCCTTTATCAAAATATAAGTTTATTTATTTACAAAACATTCTCCAGATGACTGCAGTTTCTTTGGAAACACACACACAGAGAAGGAGAGAGCGAGAGAGAGTCGTCTCTCCCACTCATGATGAACACGACTTAACACATCTTATATGTGTGTATCTGCACTTTGTTTGCGTTCCTGATTCAGTCATTAGAAAGATTTCAGTACGTTCTTCTTTTTTTCTTAAAAGCCGCCTGAAACCACATAACATTAATTGAAAGAAGGCAAAAACAAAAAAAACCCCAGGAAGACATTTTGATAAAGAATGAAAAAAATAAAAGTGTTCCTCGCATCTGGAGATTTTTGGGACACCCTGTAGAACAATCTACTTATTATCCAGTTTCTCTACATACCAAGAAAAGTTTAACTTTATCAGTTATGTAGCAGTGTGCAACTAGGCGTGTACTAGCACTGGACGTAAAACGAAGAAACGAAGAAGTGTTTATTGTCGAAGTAAATCAAGAGCCAGGGAAAAGTGTGTACTAATCCGAAGAACATAACATGTCTCACTTCAAATATGGAATGAGGTGATATAAATTGAGCTTGTGTAAATCTGTGTGTGTTTCCAGCCTGCTTCATTTCACTCTCTCTCTCTCTCTCTCTCTCTCACACACACACACACACACACACACACACACACACTCTCTCTCTCTCTCTGTCTCTCGCCTGTGGTGAGGTGGGGATCTGTACTGTCTGGAGTGGAGGATCCTAGGATCCTGTGAAATCTCCCAGCTCATATCCTGCCCGTCTCCTGGTCCTTTTCCTCCAGCAGATGGAGGAGTTGGCTGAAGCTCTCCTTCACAGCATCCATGTTGTCCACAGTACTTCCTTCCAGCAACCAGCTCTTCCCCCGAGCCAAAGGTTCCAGCTCAAAGTATTTCTTTATCTGTTTTAAAGATACAGGAAGAAATACAGTTAGAGAAAAAACATTATGCCTTATCAAATTAAATAATTACATTTGCCTGAAAAAGCATCAAAAACTGTTTAGTGACGTCTGTGGATGAGTGGCAGGGCATAAAGATTTGACTTTGGAGCGATGGAAAAAGGCCATGTGACCTGATGAGTCCAGATTGAGCCTATTCCAGAGCGGTGGGCGTGTCAGGGTAAGAAGTGGCTCCATGACGTGGCAACACAAAAGTCTGTGAAATACCCATCATCAAGCAATGCACGCATCATGCATAGTGTCCACTGTACAAGCCTCTGGAGGCAGTGTTGTGATCTGGGGTTGCTTCAGTTGCTCAGGTTGAGACTCAGCAACGTTATAAGGCAATAAAATGGAGTCAGAAGACGACCTGAATGTACTGAATGACCAGTACATCACATCTATGGAGTTTTTCTTTCCTCTTGGAACAGATATATTTCAAGTGTGTTTCTGGGAGCATGAGGAATCATTTTCTCACATGAACTAGACACCGCACTGTGCACCATAATCAAAGCTAAATAATTTAACCTTGATGTGTGTGAGGTTTTGTTTGGCCGGACAGCATACTTGCTTGCGTGCCCTTTAAGAAATACTGCAGTTGTAATATGTGTCTTTAAAACCTTAATCTTACAAAAGTACAAATGTTTCCTGTCCAAGGCACTCGGTCATAAAGAAATTTCAATACACGAGTGAAGGTATAAAAAAAGTGGGCCAAACAATCAAACTCAACTCCTGGAAGCAATACGAGTCGTTCTACTTAGAAAACTGAAAGATCATGAGAGATCATGAGAGCGGAGAGACCAAGAGAGAAGGTTAACGGATAGTGATTTGTCAAATCGATTGTCATTAACTGCTTTGGCAAGACTGCTCAAAGCCATCGCACAAAGCCACTGGAGAGGCGATAAAAATAAGAATAGGATTGCAGAAACATGGAGCCACTTGGCCAAATTTGAGGTAATACACAGTGGATCTATTAAGGAACTGCAGTATTAAATATTCCCTGAGATGCAGTATTCTGAGACGAGAGCTTACGGCTGGGTGAATGTTAAAGAAAAACAATAGACCAGTCCAAACCTTTGCTCTTTCGTTCATGGCTTACTCAAGAAATTCAACAGCTACCATATGAGGCTCACGCACCGACAGCAGCACAATGCCAAAAGTCAGTGAAATATAATTTAGCACAGAGGTGGACGTTTATTTGTTTGACCCTGTTTAGGAAAATCTCAATACTGACACTCGTGCTTTACAGGATAACAAAGAGAACGAAATCTGTGACGTCCGCCATGAAAGAAGGAACACATGAACAATTGGGGCTGCACAATCACAAATACATCAATCTCATTACGATTACATTTCTTCGACAGTATGTGGTTTACCAGTGTGTACAACCGGCTGCACTAAAATTGAGATTCAGAGGTTTGCTGCACAATAAAGTTATGATATGGGTGGATAGGAAAATAAATATTTATCAACGACAGAAAGTCTGCACACGGTGGTTGTTATCATCTCACAGCTTTAGGGTTTTCAGTTTGATCCTGAACTTGTTCCATCCTCACCCTATTTCTTTCTCAAACCACAAAAAACTACATGACTTGCAGATTCCACTAAAGATCTGCCACACAACCCCTCACACTGACGGTCGACGTCACACGTCGCCACTGGGCCTCTCAAATGTTGCACCATGAAGGAAGGCGTAGCTCAGTGGTTAAGGGATTGGACTTCTGATTGAAAGGTCCCAGGTTCAAAACCCACCGCCACCAAGGTGCCACTGATGGGCCTTTTGAGTATGGCCCTTAATGCTCAGACATACAAGGAGATAAAAATGTAAGTCGCTCTGGATAAGGGCTTAAATGTAAATTTAAGTTAAGGACAAGAACAAAAAGACAGGGTTCTGGATTTTAACATAGAACGTCATGGTGGTTTTTCTTGCAGAACATCTGTGGCACAACACAACACAGCCAAGTAGATGCAGTAACAGGCCTGTTTCAAGTCAATTTACACGAGCCAAAGCTACAAACGGCAAAAACAACAAAAAAGTTAGATTTTATTAAAAAAAAAAAAAAAAAAAACTATTCCCATTGCTTGCAAACGTCTTCCCAACTTCTGGTATAACCAGGCTGATATTTCAACTTGTTTCAGCAATATAATAAACATCTTTCACGCTTTTGAAAAGGGTTTGTTTTTATATTTGTGGATCTCTTTCAAAGATTTCCTTTCCATCCAAAAAATAAATAAAGAAATAAATAAAATAAAGAATCAAACTGCATGCCAAGGAGCCAGATATAGACAATACTGAAACACCAGGGTGATGGAGAAACACACTATTTGCGTGCTTTGACTGCAATTCTGGAAATGGGCATGTCATCGCCTGGCCCGGTTGGCACTGTTCCAAGCCCTCTCCCCTGTATATGGAGGGAAGGGGGCTAGTGAGCATAGTCCTCCTTACCCCGGCCTCTCGTGCCCTCAACTCCATCAAACTGCCTGAAATGGTACACAAGCATCACATCAGTGTCGCGTTCTCATAAACACCCCATCTGTTCTGACAAGCAATGGACAAACAACGTCCAAAAAAAGAGAGAAAGAGAGAGAGAGAGAGAGGGAGTGGGCCCTTTCAGGGAGGGGAAAAAAGTAATCAAACAAAACATCCTTTGAGGCAAAGTACCCCTATCATGCCAAGAATGTTGATTAAGATTTCCCTGTGTGAGATTTCATTGCTACAAATGGACACAATCCTGAAAGGACTTGGACAACACAGACGTTTTTGTCTATTGTCCGAGTGCAACACGTTTAAATCTTAAAAGCTGAAATGCAAAAAGTAACCAAGAGAAAAAGATGGCGACGGGATGTCGGAATGTTGAGTCGATCCAACAACGAAGTGGTGAAACGTCAGCCTTCCGTCAGCACCTTGATAATAAACCGTCTGGAGACGGCCGGAGTAACATGGAACGGAAGCCAGCGATGATTCTTCTCACTTATCTTTAAAAAAAAAAAAAAAAACCCTAATATGAGCTGCTTCATGTCTGAGAAATGAACTCAAGGTCTTGCTGAAATGGAGTTTGACGCAAACTGGTGCATGAGCCAAAAACTGCACTACGAGTTACATGAGCACAGATCAGACTGTCAGAGAAACAACAGCTATAGAGACAAATTAGGTCAAAGTTAATAAGGCTTAGGAGAACAAACAAAAAAATCAGTCTGATTTAGTAGTTCCTTACCTTTATTTCAAACCTGTAAGTCAGGTCAAGTGAACCGTACTATTATATTCGTCCAAAAGTAAGGATGTACAAGTTATAAGCCAGCCCTTTTGTTTCCAGCAAATTAAATACGCGAGTCTCTAGTGAGATGTGATGAGGCAGCATTTACTACTTTTGCCCTTCAAGAATGGCATGTAACCAATTGGTATTTCACTCTGCTCAATTCCACAGTGAAACAGTATCAAATTCAGACAACACGGTGGAACTTAAGACAGCCGAGATCCGTCAATACTACTTAGCGAATAATGCTAACCTGGCTAAAAAAAGCGTCTGCAGCAATATTAAAGCAGATTTCATATTGCTGGAATGAACATTTAGATTGGAGCAGCTAGATCGACTCTGAATAATGTCGAGTCAGTTTTGCCAATTAAAAAAAAAAACAAGGTGTAACAAGTCCATTTTATCAAATGCTGTTTTTTTTATATTTCAAAACATTTTAAATGGATAATGGAATGCTGACTTTTATTCAACATCTATTTTCCTAACTGAGCTAAGCAGTTTATGTTTAATCAGGAAATGAAAATGTTATATTTCTGATAAGAAGCTTTACTTGACATCATGGGCACAAACATGTCAATAATGAAGACTGTTGTGAAAAACATTTGTTAGATTTAAAACCTAAACCTAGTCACCTTCTATTCTATTTTCTATTTCCTGGTCAACAAAGGTCAGAAGTAAAGGCACCTTTACAAAAACAAACAAAAAAAAAACATCATCATAAGAACTGCTATTACATCTGTCATGTGTTCATGCCATGATTTAGATTTTGTTAATTACAACTGCCTGACATTTTCAAATTCACCAAACTTGTAGTGAGCATTTATGAACTCTAAAACTCTCTAAAAATGGGAAAAGGTCATGTGTCCTGAGAGTTCATAAATGGTCACTCTCAAATTCACCAAACTTAATCATAATCATCAAAAACTCTGATTTGAAAATGTGTGACCTAACATTAAATAGGGGCAGCAGCGTCCACACTTAAAGATACATTATTAAACGCTATATGTGTATGTAACTGTTACAACAACTTTCTAGTACTGACTGCATTAAAATAGTACATTTTTGCTTTATACCGTCCAAAATTCTAAGACTCCAAGAGTTCACTGACCACCTCTAGTTTTGATTACACACTACAAACAGTAGAGTCCAGTTCACCTGTGAAAAGGATTCCTCATGCTCCTGGAGCCACTTTATCACACGCTGAGTCCTGGAATATGTCTGTGCCATCAGGGAAGAGAAAATCCATAGACGTAATGTACTGGTCATTCAGTACATTCAGGTGGTCAGCTGACTTCATTTTATTGATACATAACATTGAGTCTCGACCTGAGCGACTGAAGCAACCCCAGATCATAACACTGTCTCCAGAGGCTTGTACAGTGGACACTATGCATGATGGGTACATCACTTCATGCGCTTCCCTTCTTAGCCTGACACGCCCATCACTCTGGAATAGTGTCAGTCTGGACTCATCAGGTCACATGACCTTTTCCATTGCTCCAAAGTCCAGTCCAATTTTTTCTGATGAGTCTCACTAACAAGTGGTTTTCTTTCACTATTAAACATGGCTATGATTTCTAATGGCAGTCTATTACCATGTATTTTGGTAAGCATTTAAGTGATCTCTATTCATGATTTTTTTCTGATCATCTGATTACATTTCAAATCTCCTTAATCTTTTTCGGGAATTCATGCAGCACAATGATTTGACCCTTCTAAAGTGGTGACACCAAGCATAAACTGTCAATTTTGTTTTCACACTAGGCACGATCGCCTCATGCCAGGCCCAAGTATCATTTCTTTCGCCTCCGTACTTCACTGGTCGCGAGCTTTCACATTTGCATTTCACATGTTGTTGTTCCATTCCCAAATATACATGTGTATCCACACACTCCAATACACTAGTTGGCAGCAACTTTCACACCACTATACCCAACACTGCTAATAGTTTGGAGCAAATGTCAGCAGGCCTTCCTACTTTATCAGCTATGGCTGTAGAGTTCATTGCTGCGCAGATGTTCAGATTTCAGAGGAAGACGGGGAGCAAATTAAGGCCCCACATTCCAAACAGCAGCCCATTTCTGTGCTTTGAAAGACCTAGCTTTCATATTTGATTCAAACCATGCCTGAGCGTGCTGTAGTATGCTCTGTGCATGGTACAGAGTGTTCACATTACTCAAATGTGCCAAGTCCCTAGCGTAAAAGCATCATCAGTGTACTAATAACTCAGATTTATTAATAGCAGACCAAACAAAGCAGCATGTTGCCTGATTAACTACGGGTGCTTTCACACCTGCCTTATGTAGTACGGTTGAGTCGCACTAGAGTTCGTTTTCCCTCTTGGTGCAGTTCGTTTGGGCAGGTGTGAATGCAGCAATCGCACTCCAGTTCGGATCAAAATCAAACCAAACAAGCGTACCGAGATCTCCGAACGCTTTCAAACAAACACTGGAGCGGTTGGGTTGTGGTGAGAACACGTTCCGAAATTGACCAGACCCTACTGCAAAACGTACTTGCACATTACTGGACTAACCCAGCTGCCGTAGTCAGCTGCGTTGTGCATTGTGGGATGAGGATTAGTATTTGTTGACAGTTCACTTAACGCTTACGCAGCATGGCAGCTCGCGGACAAACATGGAGTTGTGAGGAGGTGCAGAGCCTCATTGAAATTTGGTCTGATGATCATATTAAATCCCAACTTTCAAAGACTATATTTGAAAGACTATAATATTAGCTGATGGATCGTTGGTGATATTTCCGGAAGATGACCCTGTCACAGTTTCGCAAAATTAATGCACGCCTCCTCCTGAAGTGACTTGCGATGCGCATTTGCTGTTTGTAGTGCATTAAAACATTGCAACGTTTGGCATCATTAGTAAATGCCAAATTCAAAGCTTTACAAATACTTTGACTCTTCAAACCTTGTGTACACACTTGCGGACACTCAACATCCATGGGTTCCTCTAAGCACCTGTGTAAGACTCTGAAAATGAAACTTATTGATGCACACAATGCAGGAGAAGGCGACAAGAAGACAGCGAAGCATTGTCAGATTGCAGTTTCCACAGTGAGAAATGTAATTAAGAGATGGCAGTTCAGGGGAACTGTGGAGGTCAAGATGAGATTTGGAAGACCAAGAAAACTCTGAGAGAACTGCTCGTATGCTGGTCAGAAAGACAAATCAAAACTCCCATTTGACTGGAAAAAACCTGCGGGAAGATTTAGCAGACTCAGGAGTGGTGGTGCAGCGTTCCACAAGACCTTCATGGAGAGTCAGCAGAAGAAAACCTGACCTGCATCCCCATCATAAAATCGATCGTCAGATGTCTGTAACCGAACATCTACAGAAGCCTGATGCGTTTTGGAAACAAGTGCTGTGGACTGATGAAGTTAAAATACAGCTCTTTGGCCACAATCTGCAAAGGCATGTTTGGGGAAAAAAAGGAGCAGCATTTCATGAAATTAACACCTTGCCAACTATTAAGCATGCGGGTGGATCTATCATGCTTTGAGGTTGTGTTGCAGCCAGTGGCACAGGAAACACTGCACGGGTGGAGGGAAGAATGGATTGCACTAAATACAGTACCAGCAAATACTGGAAGCAAACATCACACCATCTGTAAAAAAGCTGAAGCTGAAAGAGGACGTCTTCTACAACAGAACAATGATCCTAAACACACATCGAAATCCACTAACCTCGAAATCCACAGACGCAACCTGAAGGTTTTGGAACAGCGATCACAGTCACCTGATTTAAAACATCATTGAAAATTTGTTGATAGATCCTAAAAGAGCTGTGCATGCAAGACGACCAAAGAATATTACAGAACTAGAAGCCTTTTGCAAGGAAGAATGGAAGAACTGAAAGACTTTTAGCGGCTATAAAAGCGTTTACAAGCTGTGATATCTACCAGAGGAGGAGTTACTGATTATGTAGGTTGACCAAACTTTTGCACAGTGCCACAATAATGTTATTTTTTATTTTTGTTCAATTTATGACATAAAAAGTAACTATGCTCCAACGTTTGCTGTAAATATCGTGCATTTTGTCCATTTCCAAAAGAGACTGTGTTAACATCTTTTCAATTGAGAAAATCACCAAAATCTGTTATTTATCAAGAGGTGCCTAAACCTTTGCATAAGACTGTGTATATACACACACACACACACACACACACACACACACACACACACACACACACACATACATTTCCTCTCGTTATCTTGAGGAAAATCAGCCATTATTTCCGTGACTGATGCAAGTTTCGGTTTGGAGTGCTTGCCCCAGTCCCTGGCGCTCAACATCACGTCATCCGAGTGGAATTTAATGAGATCCACTTAGAAGATCCACTCTATCATACTTAAGAAACCGACAAGCAGCATTATGATGTGTCTTTGAGTACCGACAGGTGACCTGCGGGCAAGCTTACGTGTAGACGTAATACTCTCGATACGATCAAAACACTCATCTGAAATCCATCAGACAGCCGTAGAAAACACAGACGTCCCACCCACGCACTCTCGCTGATATAGTCCTGCTCCTGCACGATGTAATGAAATTATAGCTCATGATTGATCTGGGTTGTTACCTCACAGTGCACACAGTTAGACACACGAAGCGATAGCAGGAACATTCAACTTTGCCATTCTTCCAAGCCATGTGCACCATTACAGAGTTTTTTTTTGTGTGTGTGTGTGTTTTTTTTAAGCATAATTAATGTCAGGAACTACAACTTGGACAGCCTTGACATTCCAGTGAAGTGTCTTACACTACTCCGATGGTTTTCTCAGCAGAAACACCCAGAGGATTTCCACATTTTTTGCTCTCAACACCTCAAATCAGGTAATTAAGTGCTGAATATCTGGCACAGTTGATCAGGGAGCTGGATTCTAACAAACATTTGGCCTGGATGAAGAGCTTTGATGACTGGGCTGGGAATCGCTGAGCTAGATCAGTTCATCAGCTAATCACGAGCTAATTATCAAGTCCTCCGTAAGCTGGATGAGTGCCTTGATAGCCGGAGACTCCGCTCTATATGACTCGGTACTGGTCCGCTCAGAAGTATTAAAAAAAAAAAACCTCGAACAGTCTCTAAAACCGATACCAGCATACACTTGATACCGCGCTTATGCAGTCACAAAAATGCTCCGATACCATGATGTAGTATGGAAATATCCTGCTAACAAACAAGAAGTGACGGTTTGTCATGACTGATTAGGGAAATCAAAGCAAGGCAGACTGTAAGCTCTAAACAGGAAGAATCAACAAGAGGAACCACCGCATTTTTTCACACAATGAACGTAACGTCATAAAACATCATAAACATAAAACTCAGCATGAAAGTTTTTGGCTTAGAGCCAGAAAAACTGCAGGAAACAACATCTAAGCTTAAAAAACATCCACAACAAGGAATCCTAAAGAAATGAAAAACGTAACCTGGTCTTTGTTTCAAGCTAACTCATGCAGCTAGCAAATGGACTGTACGGAAGACGTGTGTGGAGACACATGCAATTAGCAATTTTTGCAATTTTAATGCTGCCACTTGAAGTGGGGCAAACTAAAAAAAAAGAGCTTGATAACATGTTCATTAATGTTACTTGACTGACCGTTAATACTCGTGATGCAAATGAAAATAAATGCTACTGAGGCATCCTTAAACAAAACCACTAGGTTGGCAAATCAAGCGGACTAGGCGTAGCTTGTGGTATGGCTAACTGTACTCCTGCGGCTTGAGTGCGTGTTAAGATCGTTTCGAAGAAAACCACAGAGCTGTCCACAACTGCTCAAATCCTGTAGTTCTTCATTTACATACAAGGAACAATATATCACGGAGAGCTGAAAAAAAATCTGTTGCTGGAGAATTCTCTAAGGAGCAACATTCCTGATGAAGTAACTCATGACCTGGAGCTTTGGCCAAAATTGAGTTCATGTTTCAAAACAAAAAATGTGCTAGCCAAGCAGAATGACTATATGTTTTCTCATACGTGTTCCATCCATGGAACTATTGCTTAACCACTGGCATAGAAGCATCACGATTGGCTGCACTGGGACGTTTACGACACTAATCAAAGACTGCCGAGAAGTCAGACAACTTGTGCTCTACATTTTAAAAGATCCCTGCAGGACAGAACAGTTGGAATTGGGGTTTAAAACCTCAATGTTAAATGTCTTGTTTTGTAAGACAATAGTTCCAGCAGCCAAACCCATTTAGAATACGATCACGTGAAAACCATGGAGAGACGAATATTCGATTAAGGCCCGTTTGGTACAAGAATCAACTATCAAGTTGTAGCATTAAATATCCAGGAAAATTTATTCTTTGCAGGTGATGAGCCGGCAAAGAGTAGTGCTAAAAAGGGCAAAGTTATAATCAATACAATATCAATAGGGGTGTCAATAGTTTCTCTATGCTCCTGACCCACACTGATACACTTCCTCAATTTCCAACCCCCCCCCCCACCCATCACCTTTAATATGCCTTTATTTTTTAGTAAAAACTCTCTTTTGGTGAAATCCTCGCCATGTGGCTGTGTGTCTGTGGTGTGGAGTTCAAAATTGCTGGGTTAAAATAAAACTGGATTAAGAGAGTCTTTCTAGCTGAACTGAGAGTTTTCATGTTTAAGGGTCCTTGTATACAGTACATGATGGATTTCTCAACAACAGGCACACGTGTACATGCAATAAAAGTGCAGAACATCGAAATATAAGGCATGTACAGGCTATACATCACTGTATTTTGTGAAAATTAACATGATAATCAAGCCTTTTAAAGCTTCAATATCCTGTAAGCCTTACCACTGTACTCACTAAGAAAAAATCTCAGTGTGATTTTTCATAGTCAAGAAATTGTTAACAGTGTTGGAAAACATAGTTAAGATAGAATCCAGGCGAATGAAAGGTCAGAGATAACGAAAACCAGATCCAGAGAGAGCTTTATTCAAGTCAGCTTGATTTCCTGCTTTCAGCGCAATACAGTTTGGCTCGTTCAGCCGGCAGAGTATCAGATTTACATGTGGACTGGCTTTCAATTAATAAAAACAGTCATATTGCAAAATAACATGAAAACGCTTTCCTGTTGTAAGTTTTGTAAATGATGACATGACAGTGATGAAAATCATCTTGGCTCGAGGTGAAGGCTCTGACCATGTGGAAGGACATCCAGTTATGGATAAAATTTGTAAAACATGCTTCACACGGGAAACCACAAAGCGTCTTCAGGATAATCAAGCTTATCAGGATTATCAGTGGTCACCATCATGATTAACTGGAACGTTCTTCTTCTTCTTTGATGATTGCGCAAAAAAAGAAATCCACAAAGAAGTGATAAGTGATACCAGCATGATGCGTGATAGTGTGCTGTTACATAACAAAGCATTTGAATTACAGTGATGTCTGGAGCGTTCATAACTCATTCAGACAGTTCTTTTGGGCCCTCGTTCCAGAACATTAAAAACACATTACGAGGAAAATGCAGTGGATTTTCGCATACCTTTTCCTACACTTAACAGATCCTCAGCCACATGCTTCACATGACACTCGAACAACAAGCTACAACCATATGGTTTAAAAAGAAAATAAATTAAAAAAATATATATATAAAAATTATCATGTACTTCATACAGCAATGTTAATATTGATGTACATGCATGGAATCTAGCGCCACTAGTCTAGTTAGGCGTGATCCGATTTTCAGAGCTCTGACTGGCTTCTGGAAGACAGTTTTTTTTTTTTTGCAACGTTGGCATTCTGGGAAAGAATTCCTTACACACTGACCCAGTTTCTCTCTCGCTCTATTTCGCACGCTCACAAAAATATAATGTAACATGCTTTTAGACACGTAGACGGACTCTTTTAAACTCCTGCTGTTTAGACATGCTCTCAAAACAATTAAATTAAATTAGTTTAAATATATCTAATTATCCAGAATAATAGTTGCCTATAAGGGGAGTGATGCATTTGAAGACGAAGCTGGAAAATCTCAACTGGGACATGCAATGCAGTCGTTGAATTACATCCGACTTCAGGAGGTTAGTGAAACTGATAGGTAAAGCTGTGGAATTCTTTATCCAAGCCTGCACTCCAACTGCTTATGTACAGTCTTAAAAGTGAGCAAGAACATGACATAGTCAAAGCACATGTCTGAAAATATTCTCTCTCCATGCACTATAAGGTGGAAGGTTTATGGAGACCTGATCATCATACACGAATATGCTTCCAGAACATCCCATTCATGATTCATTCCTCCTTTGCTGTTATAATTATCTCCACTCTTCTGTTCTGTGAAGGCTTTCCACCAGATGTTGGAGCTCAACTGTAGGGATTTGTGATTATAAGAGCATTAGTGAGCTCAGGTGCTGATGGTGGGGATGTTCTTCCACTCCACCCTTTACACACCTCATCTTCATGGAGCTGGATGTCATGGTGGAACTTTTTGGAGAAGAGTGTAAAAACAGGAGAATTTGCAGGAAGTCCACATAAATAGAATTAAATCAGGAACCATGAGTCTTTCAAGACTTTGCAAAAAAAAGAAAGAAAGAAAAGAAAAGATCAAGAACAAATAGGAGGTTCATATCTCCTAAGCAGGCAAGTATTTATTTGAAAAACATTTTTCCCCCTTAAGACTATTAACAGAGAAGCACTTCACCCTTCATGCAGAATCCAATGAAATCATTTATTTACGAGTTAATTATTATTCACACCAAAGCGTAAAAAGAGTCAACATTCAAACCTCTAAAAGGTGCCTGAAGACTCTAAGGTGTAAATTGGAAAACACCAGAGACAGAAAACTCAAATATCCCAGAGATCCCAGGGCAGCCCGAGTTTGGGTTTACAGATATTCTGTCTTGACAGCTGACTACAAATCAGCAATAGTAACTATTTCAACTCTCATTCCTAATTTTTTAATTCCTCAGTTTCGTTCACATTTGTTTCCTCACTTTTAGATTTTTCATGATATTTTTTTTAAGGTCCACCTGGTGTCTCTGTGGGTGGTTCATGGCACCCCAGCCAAAGCACAGACAGAGCTGATCCACATGGCTCAAGTGGTGACCTCTCTCACTCAGCGCAGAATGGCCGAGTCAGGCTGCTAGCCACGGGCACACAATAGCGTCTGGGTCGGCTCGCTTTCTCTCTGGGCCAGACAGACAGTCCTGTCAGAGCTCACCCTCCTTCACAACACAACATGGCCTTTGTCTGCATGTCTCAAATGCAGCTTTCACGACAGGCGAGAGAGAAGAATTCCAACTTCCTGAGAGACATTCTTCAATAGATGGCGCCTGATGGCAATGAGCGGTTTTCCAGGTTTTTCTCAGAATGCTTGGACAATGTGGAGTCCAGTGCGGTCAACAAGTTATATAAAGTTGCATAATGCTCATTGAAAGGCGGTGGAAAAAGGATTTTATTAGCCAAAATTCTGACGCTTGAACGGGGTAAGAGGAGAAGAAATAGGTGCTGCTTGTCCATATGGATTCCATCTTGAAATTTTAAGCAAATCCAAAGATGATGCAAAATCAATACTGATACTGGAATCAATCTGACAGAGAAAGCGGTTCAGTTCAGTGAGCACTGAGGACTCAGTTTCCTGGTTTGCTTGTGGTCTAAACTCACAACCTTACAGTCAGGTGACTAACGTCCACTAACTACAGAATAACTGTAACTACTAACTCTGTGAGTAAGCACGGCCCTGAAAGCCATGCTCGAGGAGTTCGTTCACTGCTGGAAATCTCGTGAACAGGATTCAAACATGAGAACTGTCAAAAGATGTAAATCCACAGCTTTGCTAAAGTGACAATCGTGGCAGCGACAGATCAGGTCAGTCTGTGCCTCAAAGAGCCTCCTGCATGGTGGCCTCACGGGTTTGGGTTGAACCATCTATCTTCCATCACTCATAACTCTATTAGAGCCAGATGTTGCGAGTGCCCTGTCTACTTCCAGAGACGTGGTAATTTTATTATTGCTCTAAATCACAACCCAGCGCTATCGGTCACGGGGAGCAAGGTCACAGGGTTGTGCCTGCATATGTGCATGTGTACGAGTGTGTGAGAGAAGGAGGGATCGGAATCCTTTTAAAAAGATATCATGGTGCAGCACGGACCTCCAGAAGGCAAAAAGGCGCAAACAGTGATGGTAAATTACCCCAGAGACTGAGAGTCCACAGTGTAAAGTTTCAGCAGCTGGGTCCTTAGTTACCAAGAACCCCAGGCATTAAGGAGACTACACATCAAGGATCTCCTTTAGCAGCACAAGGACTGGGTTTAAAGATGTGCAACCCCAGAAAAGCAATAAGGCAGGATCTCTGCAGGGGCACAAACACAGCATGTAGTCAATATCATCCTTTTGCAAATCATAGTTAAAAACTGGTGTGTGTACTGGGGGGGGGGGGGGTCATTCTGGCTGTTCTTGGTATAGTTTAATTTTTTTTTTTTTTTTTTTTTTACAGTGCATTAAGTTAAGATGTTACATAAAGGTTACATAAAGCAATTATAAAGAAGTAAAGTGCATGTAAACTTTTCTTTAGTCTGCAACTTAAAAGAAAAATATGACTGTGGACCTTGTATTAGCTAACTGCTATTCACTGAATGTGCAAAAAACCATTAAGAGATCTTATTCCATGTTGAGGACAACCGATCACAAATTGTTTAAGTGAGCAAATGTGAACGAAACAAACAAAAAAAGCCCAAATATTACTCACGTAAAAAGGGCGGGGCTTTCTAAAGAGGATCAGACGATACAATATTCATCATCTATTCAACTATGAATAATTTCAGATGCTTCATTTAGGAGAATTAAAATATGTCTTTATTTTTGAGAGACACCTCATAGTCGTCTACTCCCATGTTACAATGTGGAGGTCCTTTGCAGAACGCTTGCAGGTTAACCCAACTGTGTAAATGATATCGCTGCTGGTGGGGCATGTGAACATGTGGTTGAAACGACACAGCAGCTAGGCAACCTCCACTTTGAAGTTTCCAAATGAAACAGGAAATAACCCAGAGCGGTTATTTTGTACACTTAAAGAAACCTGAGAGAGTGAGCGTGAAAAGAAAAGAGGCAGCATTGATCTTTTTTTTCCCTCCATAGCAAATGTCATGAGAGATGGAGGGAAAGCTGCAGAGCCAGACAGACACCCAGACAGTGGAGAGTGAATGTGTGTGTGTGTGTGTGTATCCTGCTGATCAGTCACTGGCCTTGGCACCCAGAGCAGGAAACCATGCCAATGTCGGCTGAGCGGATTCCGAGCCCCCAGGGGAAAACAACAAACGGGTCTGTTGTTTGGGTCGTCAGAGTGCAGTCTGACCACCAGCGCTGAAGATGAAGGAGGAGACTCAGACTGAATTCACACGGCGGCTATCGGCATCTCCGTCTGCTCCATCTTACACACACACACTTCAATCACACTCCTGTCCTAATAAAGCTTTGTGGAAAATTCTCACATTTATAAAGATTTCCATCAATCCAGGATTTGAATGATTTTATAAAAAGTTGGGAACTGCAAGGAACCACACGATACGTTATCATCACGATACCTCGCGTCGATTCGATTTATATTGCAATTCTGTATCGCGAAGTATCATGATTTTGTAAACATCCTGCTCCCAAATATTTTTTTTTTGCCAACAACTCTAAAATAATAGTTTGGAGTGCGGCACCTGCAGGATTATAAACAGCTACATTATAAAACCTCAAATGCAATCATATACTGCATATGTCTGTACACCGCGTTCCAAATTATTACGCAAACGATATCTTTCTATGATTTTTATAATTAGTTAATGCAAATGACAGTAAGTATAATTTTCAAGTCATCAAGCATAAGGGTATAATCGAATTTTATTGAACAAACCTCCTAATGATAATATTTATTTCAAAAATAAAACTGAAAATGCACTGTTCCAAATTATTATGCACAACAGAGTTGAAACATTTTAAAGGTTGTAAAGAACTGAAAATGGGATTTTGTTGAATTTTCAGCATTAGGAGGTCATATTTACTGAAATCAAAAGCTATTTCAATCAAAAACATCCTAACAGGAAATGTTACATCTTAACATAGGACCCCTTCTTTGATATCAACTTCATAATTTTTGCATCCATTTTCTGCAGGATGTCAGAATGCCCTCCCAGAGCTGCTGTTTGATGCGAACTGCCTCCCAACCTCATAGATGGGGTTGAGGTCAGGGGAGGATGGTGGCCACATCACGAGTTTCTCATCTTTTATGCCCATAGCAGCCCATGACACAGAGGTATTCTTTGCAACATGAGATGGTGCACTGTCATGCATGAAGATGAGTCAAAAACGCTTTATACTTTGCCGAGGTCATTTTCATACCTTCAGGAACACTAAAGGACCATCCAGGGTTGCTGCAAGCCTCTGAAGGATCGTACACCTTGAAGTTCACAGGCACTTTAGCAGCTGCTCTCTTAATCCGATGAATTTGTCTGGCAGAAACCTTCCTCATTCTGCCTTCATCTACCTACATCAACCCGTCTGTGCTGTGAATCAGCCACAAAGTTCACAATACGATGATCACGCTCACGTTTTCAGGAAATATGTAATGTTTTCATACCTTGTTCAAGGCATTGCCGCTTTTGGGCAGCAGAGAGATCCTTTTTCTTTCCCATATTGCTTGAAAGCTGTGGCCTGCTTAATAATGTGGAACAACCTTCTTCAGTACTTTTCCTTTAATTGAGCTCATCTGGCAAACTATCACAAGTGTCTGAGGCTCCGTCCACACGAAGCCAGTGCGTTCTCTATCCGATCATTTTTTTTTCCTCGTTCAGCGTCGTCTCAAGAAATATCTGCGTACACACGAAACCACTGAAAACGGTGTAGTGTATATATATGCCAGACCAGTATGGGGCGCTGTAATTCTGCCATAGAGATACACTATACACGGAGAAGAAGACTTTGAGCATGCGCATGACATCATCGTTTCACAAAATATACGGATTGGCTGTACACACGAAACCGCAAGGGTGTCGTTTTCAGATTTATCCACCTTGGGACCCGGTTTAAAAAAATAGCGGTTTCAGTCTCCTAAAACGCCGGATCCGTGTGGATGAAACGCTAATACGATAAAAAATTTATACGTATACAGCGAAACGCGTCTCCTTGTGGACAGGCCCTGAGGTTCATTTCAGTGATCCAAATACCATCCATGAGTTTAATTTAAATACTAAACATTTAAATGTTTATGACACTTACATCTAATTTGCATAATAATTTGGAACGCAGTATATTAATGTGTGTGTACAGTATATACTGTACATACACACATTACATTTTAGTTTATTTTAAAAAGATATTAATAAATAAAAGAAAAAAATTTTGCCATCCGTGTGGCAATGCATGAAGTACGTAACTGAATCGATTTTTCACCCATCTCTACTGTCTACTCATCCATTCATCCATCCGTCAACCCATTCACACATCTATATCCATCCATCCTACCAGTCATCTATTTGTACGGTACATCCATCTATCCATTTAGACATCTATTTAACCACCTATCCACCTATCCAATTATCCATTCATCTATCCACCTATCTCTGTGTTTATCCATCTATTCATACACCCATTTCTCTGTCCAACCATCCATCTAAACCGAAACCCAGGCATCAAACAATTTATTGAAACATCTATTACATCATTAAACATCCATTTACCCATCTATACGTCTGGCCATCCCACTGTCCATCCATCCATCTAACAATCTACTTGTACACCCATCTATCCATTTATAAATAAATAAATCTATTCAAGCATCTTTATATCCGTCCAAACATCTATAATTATTTACAAATCTATCCATTTAACCATCTATCCATCCATCCATCCACCTACCCCACCTATCTATGTTTATCCATCCATGCATCCATCTGTGCAACCGTCAATGTAAATCAAAACCTACATATAAAAATTTATTTACGCATCTATTACTGCATGCATCTGTTTATCTATCCATACGTCTGTATGTCCTTCTATCCATTCGACCATCTATCTGTATTTGCACACCTGTCTATACATCTATAAACGCATAAATCTTTTCAAGCATATGTCTGTTCATTCTTTCACCCATCTAATCATCCATCTACCCGCCTATCTATCCATTAGACCATCTATCCATCAGTCCAACCATTTATATTTTTAGCCATCCACCCCCCTATCATATATCCAGTAATTTATTATTAAATCTAACTATCTATTAATAAATACACCCACCAATCTATCCATTGCTATCCATATTTCCCATCTTTATTCAGAAACTATAAGGACTATAAGGACAGTAATTCTCTTCAAAGTCACAATGCTACGAAAACACATTCGCAGAACCATCATGAATATTAACAGACTAACCACAACTCTCAGCGGGCCTTTTGGAAATTAAAACCGTCCCTTGGAGCACACTCAAGCTGGGCTGTGGGTGATCTTTTCTCAGAGAGAAGCCATTAGAAGTTATTTTTCATGTGGTTGTTGGGGCCCAGAATGCGTCGGTTTATTCACTTTCAATGCAATCGTTCCCTGGTGAGGAATTCCTAATATCCCATATTGTTCACACATGCTCACATCTTCACACCAGCTCTAAAGACAGTGACCAACAGGGAGGGAGACGAACCATGGCTGAAATGTTTTCACAACAAACTTTAGGAGTGATTTCATAATCACTTTACTGAGCAAACACAAACCAGCCTCGGCTAATGCATTCCTCGAATCAAAACAGGACCACTATAGATACACGATTATATACACTTCTATTCGTTTAAAGAGTATGTTTTATTTCAATTTACACCACTCACTCTCTCATCATCTACACCGCTTAATCCTGTATTCAGGGTCATGGGGGCGGAGCCTATCCCAGGAGACTTGGGGCACAAGGCGGGGTACACCTTGGACAGGGTGCCAATCCATCGCAGGGCACACACATACACTCACACTCATTTCACACACTACTGGCAATTTGGGAACGGCAATTAGCCTAATCTGCATGTCTTTGGACTGTGGGAGGAAACCGGAGTACCTGAAGGAAACCCACCAAGCACGGGGAGAACATGCAAACTCCATGAACACAGAGACGGGAATTGAACCTGGCCGGGAAACGAACATGGACCTGGACGTGCAAGGCGACAGTGCTAACCACTACACCATCGTGAAGCCCCAATGAATACAATTTACATGAATTATAAAAATGATGTGTAGTACTTTTTGTCCTTTTTTAGTCCCCTCCCCCCCAACACCCTTTAATTCATTACAGAAAAACATTAGTCTTTGAATAATGTTGAGTTACAGCTTTACTGCTGACAGTTCAGGAACTGAAGACTCATTCCATAAATGTTAAATAAACATGTACCTACAAAAAACATCACCATATCAATGATTACAAATGTTTTATAGTCTGTTTGCCTGAAGCATCTTTATAATATTGGAATAAACATTCAAATAAATCTGCTCTTCTGTCAAAGGAAATTGTTCAAGAAAATTTCTCAACAATCAGATTTCTATGGGACAAGGGGATTGTACAGCCTACATAGTGCACTAGCTTTTAATGCCATTTCAGTCCACACTAGATGTCTTCAAACTTGCAGCAACAACAATCAAGGGAGGTTTTGTCTTCTCCTCAGATATCTCTGGCATTTAATCAGCGTCGAAATCGTTCACAAAACTGCACGTTACAGCATGCACACAATGATGCAGGCATTTCTAAAGCTCGGCTTCGAAACTTTGTCATGCTGAATCCGATCTAGAGATGTAAAAACAATATTATCGTTAACCACCACCATGGCTAAATGTGAATGCAGCAGAGAAGCAGAGAATAACTCTGGTTCCACTCGATCACTCCTGCGTCGGATAAGCCATGCTCATTGGTTGTATTTCCACAGGACAGCCGCTTTAAGATAAAGTTTTTCTAAGCTTAGCAGGTTCATCTCTTCCAACTGGTAAAGAAGAAATGCTCTTATTTAAAACATTTAAAAGATAAATTAAATAACGTCCAGGTCATGCTTCGAGAGTAAAATAATCAGCTACATGATGCAAGCTGGGTTACTTGTATTGCTTTTATGCCTTATGCCTGTAAGCAAAGAATTATTCCGTTTTATTCTTATGCTATAGCAGCTTTAACAGGCATCAGCCTCTCGTTCTCCCTCTCAAGAACCCACAAATAGTAAAGAACTCCATGCTAAAAGACTCACTGTCTGTTAAAGGCACTGACACCGGACACTCCGTCTATAAGTTTATTATAAATTCATTGTACAAGTCACACCATTGTTAATGAACTGTTAACATTGAGTGCATTAATCAGCGACTTCTGACCAATTAAGATTCAATAATTTCAATAATTTTAATTAACAAATATGATTTCAATATTTCAGTCCAGCCTACAAGACTTGGTGGAAAGCCAGGACATCTCGGAATAAAAGTATTGCTGTCTCTGTTCTTTTTCTATTCTCCCGTCCTCTCCTGACCTCCAGACAGCAATAAAAGATGATCATGTAAATTCAGCCTGTCCATAGTGAGCTTCAGCAGCCAGCCAGACTCGCAGTCAAATGACTGTGCGAGTGTGCGCACGCACACACACACACACACACACACACCCCTCTCCCGCCGGCGTACATACAGAGCATCCAGACTGAGCCGACTGGCAATCGAGACAACTTAGTGTAGCGAGAAATAGAAGGGCAGGACAAGGTTTCAGGACAAAGCGGCTGTCTCATTTCCTAGAAACATTTCCTTATATTTCCTAAAAAGCCATTTCCTTTCGACTGAAATCAATCTTGAGACTGAAGAATGCTATGCAGAAAGATAACACCCAATTAAGCTGCCTGGTATAGGAAGAGTTTGGTGGATATTTCTGTCACACCGTCACCATGGTTACTAGAGCAAACTGAAAAAAAAAAAACGTTTTCTTTCTCATTATTTATTGACGTCGAAATAGTAAATGCATTGTTAAGCTTCCGTTAATTTTCGCCTCAAGGTGTCTGTCTGAGATTCTCATTAATGCGATATCCCAAGGAAACATAGGCTTGAATGTTTGTAGGATTCCTAGGAAATGATCTTTGTAACTAGCAGATGAACTTGAATTGATCCAAACAAAGCTTATGGTGAGGTCAAATGTCTGAAAGGTTTCTATAAACAGCTTTATGTTTTAGGTGTATTTTAAGAAGCGGCACTAGACAGAGGGACTAGACTGGCTGAGGCATCCCTACCGATGCCGTTCGTATCGAATACTATGTGTTTTCCGTTCTTTTTCCTTTCACTTCCAGACTAAGTCTTGCCACGAACACAGATTCCAGCACTTCCGTTGGAATCCCTAAGCAAGCTGTGGGATATGATATTTCCATTCAGTAGAATGTACTTGAAACATCTTCACAGAGACAGACAGACAGACAGACAGATAGATAGTGTGCTCCATTAATCCCAAAAGGATATGCAAGCTGAGTCAATGGGCTCATTTGGCGCCGTCGTGATATTACGAAGAACAGGGAGACGACCATGGGACATCCTTGTATGGTGCCCAAACCACTATGACTAGTAAAGAGCAGCTTTATTCTGAGGTTCTTCCAGATTGTTGAGTAACCATGCAGGAGAATCTCTTTCGACTGGCTGAACTTGCCTTATTCGTTCACCCACAATGGCTGTATCTGAGGACAGAGAAGGACTGATCAGTAAACTGAGCTGTCTGCAACAAAAATAAACTCCCGTCTCACCACCACAGTCTGGTACAGAGAGGGTCTGTACCAAAACCAATTCGATTGTTACTTTCATGTTCACCTTTTCAATCTGATCCCAAGATACAGTACATAAAATCTGCCATTCGCAGGGAGCATCCTGCTCTTTTCTAGGACAGAACCATGCATTGAATAAATCAATTAACTAACATTTTATGAACATGGTAGCCATGTTTTTTAAATCAAGTTTCCAGTAATCTAGTAAAGTGCAACACATAACCAAACGCGTTAACCCTTTCATGATCCGATGCCAGGGCTATCTGTAGTGGAAGCAGAATGGCTGTGCTTTCTCAGTAGGTCGCGTACCTGCACTCTCCCATCAGTCATAGCAAAACTAACCAATCGCAGGTGTCTGTGGGCTCACACAAGCAAAAGGGCTAATACATGCTGTCCTCCAAATGTGCACTGTTCCCCAACAATGTGTTAGCAGGAAAAGATGTACACCACATTTCTCAGAGGAAGCAGGTAACAATCTTTATCCTCCCTAGTTGGGAGCTGTCGTCTCTTTGATGGGAGAGTGCGTTTAGTGAGAGCAGGGTATGAATTAGCTATGAGTAAATCAGAGGAAAATAAAAAAAGAGTTGCAAAAAGTAGTTAGAATCAATTACAAGAGTGCTGACATGATAGAACATTCAATCAATACTTATTACAGATAAATAAATAAAAATAATTAATTAACTGGAACACGTTTGTAAGTCAGATTCATTCGTAAGTCCGACAAAGCGAGTCTTATGCACCTTTGACACAAATAGACAATGTAAAGCACGAAACAAAAAAAACAACACACAGGTTTGGTGTTTTTGTCAAACTTTCACGAGAATACGCCTCCAAATCGCGAGAGGAATCGCAGTGGGGTCAGCTGACCGCCTAAAAGCAGCCTGAGAGGACATCTGGGGAGGACGCCATTTTGTCTGTCACGGACTCAATAACAGTGATTGTCTGAAATTAGGATTATTCACCATCGCGGTACCTTTACAGGATAGCCATTTTCTATCATCGTGCTCGCGGACTGATTCACTGAAACCGGTGAGGCTGACTGCTTTCTCCTGCACCGCCATTTTTTTGTACAATACACGTGAACTACTTCTGTGATTTGTTCACATCCATGAATGTCCGTAATGCAAGGTCTGTTTGTATCTGCAAAAAATCTTAACTCGAATGTTCGTAAGCCGTCGATAGATATTTCTTAATAATGCTATTCAGATCCGTTTTTAATATATTTGACACTGCAAAAAACAAACAAAAAAAAAAACTTCCATCTCAGTAAGCAGAAATATATTGAAGTCAATTAACCTACAATTTATGAATATAAGGATTTTAAGCTTATTCGAAGACAATTTACCAAAAATCATAAACGTCTTGTTCTGTAAGATATAAGCCTATTTTCCCCTAAAAAAATTCTTACAATTTTGTGTGTAAACAATTTGTGTAGAAATAAGCTTAAGAATATTATATTAAGATAAGAAGATAGGTTTGACTAGAGTTAAGATATTTTCACTTGATAATCACTTTTTGCAATGTACATAAATACATTCGCCAATTATATTGATAACTGAAAGACAAAAGTACATGGACATGACAGAAAATTATTTTAGTGACCTTAAATGAGAACTACTGTACCTAGACTTACTTAAGTAATCATGAGAAGCGTTCTATTCACTTTTGGAACAAATTAAGAAGGTACAGAAGAATTTTATTTTTAATGATAGCTACAAAGGAACTGTCCCATGTCGGTCCAAATCAGCGATTCATGAAATAAATTACACAAGGTCAGACTTCTTAGTACTTTTCCTCATGTCTGTGTGATTACAACAAATATGTTGTACTCCAAGTGAAATTGAAACTAAAAAAACTAAATCAATGTGTTTTCATTTCCACATGTAAGCGAAGGAGATCTAGTAACAGCTCTCCTTTTTTGTCCTTGCGTGACTTTCCAGTCCTAACTTTAGGTTAACTTGTCAAACTGAAGGCAACTATGGTCCTGCAGGTTTGTCTTGAGCCAAACTATAACTCATGCTAAGATCGCACGCCGGAATCAAACCAGTATCAGATGGTTTCCGGGGCCAGACACGCGATCTATCACTATCTACCATCTCTAAGTATCGAGTAGTGCTGGCTCGCTAAGCACAACCCCGAGCCATTTCTGATACGGCCATGCAATGTGTGAGATCTCCCCATCTGATACCGTACTACTCCCTGCAGAGAGAATCGCAAACATGAAATATTTGAGCGAGTTCTGGTTGGAGTCGGAGGGGTCTCCAGTGAGTAAAAAAAATGAAAAATAAAATATCTGAGAGAGGATTGTGTTTCAGGAATATGTTCCTCAAACATTTTTTTTTCCTTGATGCCTTTTTTTACGTATTTAACACCCAGTCATAGTAAATTCTGCTCTGTTCTCATCAATAAACCTATGGTGTATCAAGTACAATAAGGTGATTGATATCTTTATATTCAGAAGACACTGATTAAGATCAGTATATAATGAAATACAGTTGTAACTTTGTGTCCTTTGTAGTGAAGGAGGTGTGGCCTTTGTGCTCATCAGTTGACGGAGGTGTTGTGAAGGCGTGTCCTTATTAGATGCAAGGCTCACTAAAGGAGGAGTGGCCTCGGTGGTGAAAGGGGCATGGACTCTCTCTTATGTTATAATCTCACCAAATAAAGGAAATGCAGAGACATTCTGTCTGTGTGTCCAAGGACTTCTGTGCCTATTTGTCCAAGTATGGAGATGTGGTCTCTGTCTTTTGCAAAGATCACTCCTCTTGTTTTGAAATAAGGAAGCATGGTTTTATGGCCTCTGTATGCACTCTACTCTCACCTGGTCTGAATGGTGCAGAGGCCACGCCTCCTCCACAGAGGTCATGAAACCATGCTTCCTTACTTCAGAGTGAGACCACATCTCCTTATTTGGTCAAATAGGCAAAGTTCCAAGGAAGAAAGAATAACCTCCATGTTCTATCGTGCAAAAAAACTAAACGAAATGGAAAAAAAAAAAAAAGAGGGGTGACCTCTGCAAAAGACAACCCAGGTAAAGAAGGCATGGCCCTTTGGTCCATGTCTCCCAGTGGAACCTCTGTACCCACAGGCTGACGTAGAGGAGGTGTGGTCTCAGTGTTGTGGCCTTTGTGAGCTCAGAATGAGTCCGAATGAAGGAAGCATGGTTTCAGTGCACGTCATTCCCAGTAAAATGGGGTGTGGCCTCTGTGCCCATGACTGCAAGTAAACTCGGTGTACATGTGAAAGACACTGGGTAAAAAAAATTTTAAAAAGCATGGCTTTATTGCATGTTATTCCTCATGAAGGAGGTGTGGCTTCTACATCCATCAGACTTAGTGGAGGTGACACAGCCCGTGTGCGTGTCAATCCCTGTGACCGAGGCACTTCCTCTGTGACATTCAGTTCCAGCGACGATTTCATTTAATAAACTCAAATGTTGCACAATCCTGAATAACGCTGCACTGTGGTCTGTTGTAAATTAAAATGATGGTGTTCAGTTCAACCCTTTGCTTAGGTTTAAATCTAAAAAAAAAGGGCATCTGTATCTACAGTAGGGAGCGAATAAAAGGGCAGCCAACTGCGAGAGCCTCGCTCTGACATCCACGAGTGAACTGGGATGTGTTATTCTCCAAAGCCTGATATTTACTGCTCACTCAGGATAACTTCATGGCTAGTTAATTAGCGCTCGGTGTATTGGCTTGTATCCTGCAGCCCGCAGGCCAAGTTCACCACCACCACAGAAAACAGATGTGCTCGTGTGTGAATGTGTGTGTGTGTGACACAGAGAAAAAGAGCTAGCATGTGTACATACTTACACTTCAACAGTCCAACTTTCTGCTGTTCAACTCAGCTATGATTCAAACTATACACACACACACAGAAATAAACACATGGGATCTGAGTAATCCCTAAAAGGAGGTTGTAATATTAAAATCTGCAACAGGAGAAAAATACCACACGTTCCAACTTTTCACTCGTACTGACAGCGTTTTAAAATTAGTTTCGAGTGTCATCGCGTGTGTTTCAGATCCGCAATCAAACCTGAAACGCGATAAGACGGCTCCAAGTTGAACACAGCAACAGAAAGACGGGGTGTTATGGCACGGGATGAGAAAACGTGATAATCAAGCTGTAATTTCTGCAAAACAGGGCCTCATTTTTTTTCTCACAATGTGAAATAGTGAAGGAATGCCAAGAGACTTGTAGATGAAGGGATGGTGGGGAAGCCTGCGGTGCTTGGAGATCTGTCAGTGTTTGCAAACAAGTTAATTCTTTAAAGATGCATGCACAGGGTTGGTTGATGCTAATAATATTTTAGCGACTTTTATAAGCTGTAGAGACAAAAAGGTAAAGAGCCGGGTTTAAGTGCGATAATCTTGCCGTTTGTGTGATGTCATATTCATATTTCTACAGGTTGTCCCCTACTTACGAACAATTTCTGTGCTAGGAACACGCTCCTAAGTCAGAACATGGGAGTGGGAAGTTTTAGGATTACTCAGATCCCATGTGTTTATTTCTGTGTGTGTATGCGTATAGTTTGAATCATAGCCGAGTTGAACAGCAGAAAGTTGGACTGTTGAAGTGCAAGTATGTACACACTTTGAAAAGAAAGGGCGGGGTTATTTCACACACACTTACGAACAAAGGTACACACACATGCGTGCACGCACAGATGTTGCGTTTACTTAGACTGCAAACTAAGTTTGAAGCCATTTTGTCTCAGAGGGATCTTCCACTGTATTGGAGTCGGTTTTGTTGAAGACTTGTGAAATTAGAATTATTTTCCATCAGGACAGCGTTACAGGACAACCATTTTCTGTCATCGTGCACCCAGACTGATTCAGTGAAACTGGTAAGGCTGACTCATTTCTCCCGCACCTCCACATGCGCGCACACAGAATTTACCGGACTTTAGGCATTTTATACATTCACTTATACACTGAAAATATTGTATATAATTGTAAATATTGTAAAAAAAATATTTTCTGGTGCACTGCAGTGTCTATTTCTTGTATAATACACGCAAGTTACTTCCCCAAATTTACTCACATCTACGAATGTTCGTAGATCCACAGTCCGTTCATATCTGCGGTAATTCTTAATTAGAAAGAAAGTTATTTCACAGACATCGTAAGTGTGCGCGAAATAAACCTCCCCCCCCCCCACCTTTCTCCTCTTCTGTCAGAGTTAACTCTCTCACACTCTCATTATTCCACAAGCACACATACATTTTCCAGCAAACAATAATTCTAAACTTAACTGAGACCAATCTGTTTGTACAGAATGTACATTGATAAGAAGTTGGAGACTACTTGTATCCGTGTGTGTATCCGTGTGTGTGTATCCGTGTGTGTGTGTGTGTGTGTGTGTGTTTGTGTGGGGAGCTGGCTGTATTAAGACGTCATGGAGCCGTTACCATCAGGGCTCTCAGGGTGTGGGGTTTGTGTTACAGAAAGAAAGGGTCCAGGTTTTGCTTATGTGTAAGAAACGTGCGTGATGTTATCACCGCCATCATCTTCATCACTTCCTGTGTATCATATACACACACTGAAACCTGTGTGCATTTGTGTGTGATGTCATGCTCAGAGTGTAGCCTTTGTTTATGAATAAGCAGTGTGTGTGTGTGTCCATTCACTTCCTGCTTTCCTGATATGAAAGTGTGTTGCTGTGTGAGGTCACATTCAAAGTGTCTACATGTGAAATTACACCCTCACAGTACGCATCATTTCCTGTATATCATGAATACATGCTGCTACTCTGCATGTGCATGTGTGTCTATGTGCGTGCATGTGTCCGTGTATGTTTATGTGTACCTCGTGGACGGAGCGTGCAGCCGGTTTGTCCTGCTGGTTGGCGAGGATGAGGAAGGGCAGGGTGCAGAGCTGTGGGTGCTGCAGGGCCGAGTGGAGCTCTGTGCGTGCTGCCTCCAAATCCTCATCAGACGAGGCGCTGTCCAAGACAAACACCACGCCCTGAGAGCCCTGATAGTAACGGCTCCAGTACTTCTTAATGGAGTCCGCTCCTGAAAAATTAGCGCGCACACACACACAAACACCACGTTTAATCAAGATGCTGAAATCCTTTATAGTAAGAAAGATTACTTTTACACATAGACTAGAGCTTTGATTCAGAAAACAAAACAATCAATGAATTCAGAAAACAATATTCTGATGTTTCTTCAGTTTCTCTTATTTAAATCCTACATACGAGAAGATATTTCCTTATACTGTCATATACGACGTGGTGATGAAAAACAGAGCTCAAAGAAGTTAATTCCATTTTTTTAATTACTGAGATTAAAATATTATTTCAGACATTTTTGTTTTCTTCTTTCCAGCATAGCGTTTTTGCAGTTTTATCATTTGAAAGTTTTGCCAAATCCTTTGCCAAAGTTGAGGAACTAAATCTGCACTTTTCCCTTTATATTAACCCCAAATTTAATTCATCCTATTCCTATTTATTTAAAAATAAACCCTAAAAACATGTGTAGTGGTAAAGAGTTACACACATCACAACTCCATGAAAGCAGGAAAGCAGAGAGAATTTCGACATAACCCCAGCATTAGCATGGCTGGAAAGTATCGAGGAAGGACAAAAAAATAAAATACAATAAATAAATAAAATAATAAAACAGCATTCGTGTTTCCCAATATTCACTCCGACTCTTGCTCTATGTATTTTTATGACTCCGAGCCGGTGTGCCAGCTCCAGCTCCGGCCTCGGCTCAGGGGGCCTGCGTGAAGGGGGAGCTGGATCCAGAGGAAGAGGCTCTTGCAGCTACAGCGTGTTTTCTTTAAAGCCGACCCTGAGAGAGTATTAAAACGATTTCTTCTGATGGCCAGTCTACAGCACAGTTCAAATGCGCCCGCTTTTACAGTGCACATATGGTTTCTCTTGCGCCGAGCAATTTCTGAAGGGTACAAAAATGTGGCCACCAAGACGCACAGACGCAGCATGGCTTTGGTTAGAGGGAGTCACCAAAAGCGAGGGGGGGGGGGGGCTGGGTCGCCTCGGACCCGAAACTGTGATGAAATGAAGCCCGAAGCGCCTCTGACCTCTCCCGTCCCTCAGAAAATAATGTAGTGTATTAATCACAAACTCACTACAGCTCTCTCCGTTTACGTGGAGTGACAGCTCGACAAAAGATCTCCAGACCAGAGCTAGGCATCCTCCTTACGCTCCACGAATTTATTGCTGATTTTACTTAATTTATATTTATATATTCTTTCTCAGAATTCCTGCATGTGGAGAGCACTAAAGGAAGGAACGGGATCGGTTAGCGTGATCCCACTGACGTGATTTAAACCAGCTCCAAGAGGCTTTTGGTGGAAAGCTGCGGGATTTTGTAAAGCCGTTTTTGATATACGGAGCCTTTTGTTGGACTTTCGTCTGATCCAACCTGCGACCTCGTGAAAAGCTCATAATGGGATGAAGAACCCGACTCAGGTGTGTTACAGAATTTAAGGACTGCATTGAGCAAAGCAGAAGTGTACAAAATATAACGTAATTAGCAAGTACGAGCTCCAGTGTAATGTCCGGGCCTGGAAACCTAACGGACTCAAAAACAAGAGCTAAAAAAATATTGTAAAGTTCAAAGTTTACTGACTTGCCTTGACTGAAAATCAGGTGAAATTATGAATAATATCTACAATGTAATAAACATCAAAAAAAGTGCCAGGTCAGTGCGCACAATGCTGCTTTTAACCTTTAATTACGAATTAATAGCTAATAGATTAAAAACTAATAGCTGGATAGTTGACTGGAATTTTTGTGTAATTACTTTCAAAATATGTGTGTATTCCTTATTTTGGAAAGACCGTTTCTCATTTAAAATCGATCTCGGTCAGTGCACAAGCTACACACGCTGATCTTCAGTCATCATCTTCATCCTATCACTATGAAGTGCAGTAATTTTAAAAAGACCTACCTACCAACAACAACAAAAAGTTTTGCTATAATAATAAAAAAAATCGAGAGTATTTTTTTTTCTACTTGTCAAGCTACGAATATAAAGTGAAAAGCCCAGACACAAAATTTGTTTATCCAGGTTTGATCATTTGTTTCTCACTAAAGGCAGAGTTGTACTTGTTTTTAACTTTGTGATTGCTTATGTAAGATGGCTGCTGCATCTTTCCTGTTGTCATTTGAAGTGCCTACATCCACAGATATTAACACCACAAATCTACATGAGGGCAATACCGGTGTAAATAGCACATGTCGGGACGATAGAGCACATGTGACTCTGGCTTCCCTACAGAACAAGCAAGCTCAACTGTTATCATCCATCAATTATCCGCTGTACGGTCGGGGGGGGTGTGAGAGGGGACTTGGTGTTGCAGGAGGGGAAGAACACCGACCCGTTACATAACACAGGCTTGCATTATGATGTGATATTCTAGACCATTATTATGTAACAGCAATAGCCAGATCTTGAATTTGTGTCAGTAAAAAAATTCTAAAAACCTCTGGTCACCTTCAAATCTACAAAACGCTCAATTTGCAGACTTTTAGGTTTAAAGGTTGAGTTTTTGATTTGAGATGCAGCTCATGATAATCATGACGGCAAGAGAAACAAAGCTTGCCTGCAAATTCCTCTCAAAAACCTGATAAACTGAGACGTTTTTGGTGCTGATGAGCCGTCTACTTGGTCGTCACCTTTATGTTTAATCCTTTACAGGTGAGTGTGTAAACTCCGCACTCTTATGCACTTCAAGTGCGTCAAGTACAAAAGTTTAACGAAGGACCAGGAAACTCTCTCACACTCCTATTGTTCCACAAGCACACATTTTCCAGCAACCAATAATTCTAAACTTAAATGAGACCAATCTGTTTGTACAGAATGTACAGTGCTATGAATCATAAATCTCCTTTTAGGAGTATGTCAAGACATTTTAGCGAAGGAAAATTCGAATAAGCGACAAAAATGACAGAGCAGCGCCAGCAATTCCAGCTGAATGCTTAACCATTAATAATAGCGTTTATAGTTTATTTACGTGATGATATAAAGCGGTTTTGTCCCTCGCTGCCGCTTCATGTTACCACTTTTGACTCGGAACAGATGAGGCATAGGTTTTGAATTTGTAGCAGAGAATAAACGCATACTTCTCCATCCATTCATCTTTAAACATTCTGTTTTCGTCACTGATGTCTTCAGTCCATTAATCAGACCACAAAGAGTAAATAAAATTAAATAAAAGTCTGTATATAAAAAAAAAATCTCTCTCTGAATTTTCTGCCTAGAGCATAATAAGTTTCATAAATGTATAACGTGGTTGGCCAAAAACATTAAAAAAAAAGCAAAAGCCAGGTTTTCATATACCTTCATTTCTCCAGTTTGATCTGCTGAAATGAAATAAGTAGAAATACTACAGTCTGTTCTACCACACTAGATGTTTTAGGTCTGAAATCTGTTTGTTGGTCTTAATTTTTGTTAATGCTCTGTATATTTTAGTGCTTGTTTCTTGCAGTTTAAGAAATTGAAGAGCTCAATCAAAAGGGTCCTCCAAAGCTATGGCTGAGAAACTAATTTAGCAAGTCTCTTTGTTGTAGTTGTTTGTTTTTTTTTTTGTGAAGAAGACTTTGCAACAATGCCCTGAGACTGTTTTGTTTGTACCAACAAGCAGGAGTCCACACCGCCCCTGCCCCCCCCCCTACTTATTTGCTCCAGATTAGTCATGATTGGTCCATCTTTCCATCACTTCTGGACTGATGTTTTTAATACATGTAAGGACAAATCTTCCACTAATGTTTTCATCTCATTCTTTTTTTTTTTGTCCTCCTAAACAGTCTATGGATTTGGACCTCACTATATCTACGAAATCCTCACACAGAGGTTCTCCATGATCTTCAGGTCTGTTGATTTTGGCTGAAACTCAAAAAGGTCACAGTGCTTTTGCAATCAATACCCCCGAGGCTGCTCTCATCCCACCATTCAGCGCTTGTCGGATTATGCTATTCCATTCATCTGTACTGATGGGCTCGGCGAGTCATCGCTTTCACCAACAACCAGGGAATTTCTTTCAACATCCTCCACCCTTTGGCTCACTGTAGTCGATAACTTCACTAGATCGAACCTCAAACTTTTTTTGCACAAGTCATTTACTGCTGTTACTGATCAAGACTTTCTGTTTAAAGCCCCAGGAAATCTAAAAATAACCGCTGACTTTATGATGTCTACATGCCAGAGGTCATAATCTTGGGTAAAGCTTGCCTAAGCTTTCACCAACCACACAGCTGATGTTGCTTATTCCTCCCACAGTGCTTTTATCAAAACTACGCATTCCTGCTTGAATGGTGTCTTGCTCAAACATCGCAGCTCAGCCAGAGAAATCAAATACACTACTATGGGTGGTCGATATTAAATAAATAAATCATATCACGATTCTCAAAAATCGTGCTAAGAAACCTCCTGCAAAAAACTGTTTTTAAAAACAATGTTTTTACACACCCGAGCTGGGTGTAAAAAAAAAAAAAAAAAAAGAAGTATATATAAAATGAAAGGCATTTTACACCTTTTAAGCTTAAGGCATCATCAAATCAACTGCTTTCTATCAATCTGCTTTATAAAAAACATGAGACAAGTTATAGTCGATAACACAAAAATGTTATGTAAATAAGATTCATCATGATATCATCATCATATCACCCAGCCCTATGTTCAACTTTAGCCTAGTGCATCAATTCCATACGTTGTTAGCTTTAGCATCCTTCAGATTTATTGGCACCTTTAATGAAATACAGAAAAAGAAAAAAAAACATTCATTAAAAGCTGGTTTACATTTTTTTTTTATATCAATTATCAGATTCGTCAAGTTCAGCAACCACCTCATTTGCTCTGATGATCTTGAAGTTCTCATAATGAATAACAAAAGGATTTTGGCTGTATGCAAAACCATATTTAGACCCAAGAGAAACAGTACACTAAAAGCTGATATCAATTTATTGGGACAGAGGGCAATTGAGAACAAAGGTAAGTTGCAATATATAAAAAATTTTACTAATCTTTTTGTAATGTATTTTTTTGCCAGGTGCCGATAATCCTGTAGAACATTAATTTATAAAATGATTACCATAGGCTAAGGTTTTGCAACTGCTTTTTTTATTGTATATTACTTATATTTCTTAACATTTTATTTGTTTCTGATCAGCACTAGAGTGGTCACAGCACACACCAATACTTGAGTGTGATGGAGAAGGAGACGTAAAGGGCTAATTTTAACTCTCTGCAGGCGGTTTTCAACTGATCAAATACAAGAGCGACACTGGATTTAATGTGGTGCCGGACTAGTTTCTCGAAGCACTTCATAATCATTGGCGTGAGTGTAACTGAGCTGTAATCATTCAGTTCCACCGAGACCGGCATTTCAGGAAAAGGGATCATAGTTGCTGACTTAGTAACAGGGAAATGTTAAAGACCTTTGTAAAGACCCCGGCAAGCTGATCACCGTATGCCCTGAGCCTTCCTTGAAAAAATAATTAAATATATTTAAAAAATCTGAGTTCAGATCAAGTCCAATGCAGTATAACGTTCCTGATCCTCAGCAAGCTCTCACACTGAAAATAATATGTTTACTCTCTTTTATTTTCTGTCCTTCTTTCCTCATATCTACTCTTCAGAATTCTTCCAGAGATGACAACAAAGGCATTATGACTGAGAGTAAAGATGAGATTTTAGATCGCTCTTTGCCTGGTTTCCTTTCTGAGCTCCATCCTCTGAAAGCCACATACATAAATACTGAGCAGCTGTAAGCCTGGCCCTTGTATAAGATTTATATATGAAGTCACTACACACAAGTCCGAAACCAGGTTGTCTACCATCTACAAACGTCTGCTGATCCTCCCGGATCCACTCAGCAGCATCAATAGCATTTCCCTGAGCAGCCATGATGATGAACATTACAATGATACACTTCTAATCTCGGTGACAATCCTACATCCTTACTGACACCAACTGACGGTCACATTGACATGTACAGCTCTTCTTACTTCTCAGATGAAGCATCTTTCCATCCTTCTTTCCATTCTGTTCCTGTCACCTCATTACTTAGCAATTTGTTTCTGGTTTTATACTTTATTGATAAAAAAAAAAAAAAAAAAAAAAAAAAAAAAAAAAAAAAAAAAAAAAAGAAAAAAAAAAGAAAAGAAAAAGAAAAAAACGCTGGCCTCAATTCAATCATTCCATGAGTAACCAAAACCTTTCATTAGCAGTCTTTTTATACAGGAAGAAAAAAATATGATGTTATAGCATCTCATTAACAACTGTCACAATCTGGATTCCATACAGTCATTTCTTTGTTTTTCTGTTTTTAATACACAGAAATGAACTGAAACAGACCTGTTCACCTGTCCTCAAAAAAAGGCAGTACCTCATACAATAATTAATTGCTTGTGAGCGTTGCTTTTGACATGATCACATTGTCAGACACTCGACCAAAGACGGCCAATGACGAAGTTATGTCAGACATTTTGGATTAATATTTGGATACTGTGTTGTTCTGAAATGCAGCAGCAGGTGTGACCAAACGTAAACCATAAAAAACAAAATAATGAGACCAAACTTAAACCATAAAAGTTTGACCAAGTCATAATTTTAAATACTGACATGCTAACATTATATTTATAACATTACATTATATATTTGACTCCCAAGCTGTTCTTCACTGTCTGTTCACATACACTACCAGTCCAAAGTTTATACACCCCTTCTAACCTCCATGGTCATTCCTGATCCTTGTTTCTTTCTACACTGTAAAACAATGTTAAAGGCGTCCAAAATATGGAATAATCTCCTATGAACAGTTAAAATTGAGATGTGTCTTCTACTTGTGCTCTGTAAAGCCTTCATAAGGCCTCTAATCTGAGGTGCTGGCTGTTAATTGGTGATTTCTGCGGCTGTTAACGCTAAATTAACTTCTCCTCTGCAGGGAAGTCTTGGTCTTGCTTTCCTGGGTGTCTTCGAACTTTTGACTGGTTCTGTACATGTAATATTGTTTACAGGTAGGTTACATATCCAATCAGGACAGATCTACGGTTATCAATTAGATTTTTGTTATTTCAAAGCCGCGGACTGTCAAGGACACCAGAGTTTTCTTAAGTGTTTCATTGATAGACGCACCAAAATATCACTAAATAATTTGTCATCATTTTGGGTGACTACAGGGTTGGACAGTATACACCGATCATCAACATTTAAACCAACAAGACCTCTCAAGGTGTGTGTGGTATCCAGCAGATATTTTAGCTCCTGTAAATTGCGAGGAGGGACTTTCATCGATTGGACTTGTTTTTCCAACACCTCAAACTCGGTCATGTTCCTGAAACAGCTCCTGAACAGTGTGTGCAGTGTTACATTTTGATTTCACAAGTTCTAATGTGTGATGTCTAGATGACGAGGTCAGAGCATCTTCAAACTTGTGGAATGTTCCGAGTATGCAGTGGTTTGTATCTACCAAAACGAGTCGAGGAAAGAACACTAGGTGAAACGGTCACGGTTACCCGAGGTTCACTGACATGCAAGGGGAGCAAACGCTAGTCTATCTGGTGCGAACCCACACAAGAGCTACTGTAACACAAACTGCTGAAAAATGAAGTTAAAATAATCCATCTCCATTTTCTCCCCCACGCGCCCCGTGGAATCGGCCTCATAGGAAGAGATCTTTCAAAGTTATGGTCCTTTCACATTCACCCCTCTGTCTCTGGATTTATCCAGCTTGACTTGAATCTCCTTCCTTCCTCAAATCATTCCTATCTCTGTAGGTTTACAAAAATATTTGGTTTGGTTTTGTAATGATTGTAATGTAACGTAGAATATTGTGATGATTATGTTTCTGTTGATAGAGTCTCAAACATGTGGGAGTTAAAATGATTACTGTTTATTTGTATGCTGAAATATAAATGAAACCCTTGAGAGCTTTTTCTCTTTGGCTCTTCATGCAACTGGCTGGTTTTGCAATTTTTAAATATTTTGCGATTCCCCCCCCTAAAAAAAAAAAAGAAAAGAAAAAAAAGAAAAAAAGACCTTGTGAGTTTTTCTTCAAGCATTTTTGTTCATGTAACAAACCTGAAGATGATGTAAAAAGAAACTGGGATAAAAGATCCTACAATGGTTTGACTTCAGTATGCACTTTAAACATCATACTGATCCTGACCAGGAGAATAATGTTAATTAAATTAAAAACAACTGGTTTCTTTGCGAACAAAATGATGCCGTGTTCATGTTTAGGTTCATCTTTATATGCAATGCTGAAATGTGTGATGTCAATTACTTTAAAAAAAAATCCAACACTTACCTCATCTTGTCAAAACTTAATCTGCAATTTTGAGCTTATTTTTTATTAATAAAAATTTTCTATATTTACATAAATGGTTTAAACACCTTATACTGTTTACTAGGTCCATCTAAAGCTTTATACTTGGCTTTCTGAATTCAGAAAACCTTTCTATCCCAAACAAAGTACACATGTTTAATATTATGCGTATGAATTTCATTTCAGCGCCATCCCTCCGCTTCCCGACTATGTTTTTCGAGAACTTGATGCTGAGACAATTTCTGTACCGCAGTCAAAGACAGCACTGGGATACTCGTATACGATGAAACATAAGATACTTTTTCCTACATGTGACAGAGGTCTACTCTAAAACACACGCAAAAGAAATAGTTTTAGCACCCTATATTCTCTTGACCTTCGGTCACACCACAAACCGAGCTCTCCGTCATGCCTCGTATGAGTGTACACGCTTTACACTGCTCGAAACAAGTTCGTAACAAGCTCCGTCCATTCTGTGCCCCATTGCCTTGATGCTTCAGGCTTGAAGTGTGGAGACTGCCAAAAATGTGGTGAAGTAAGGGGAAAAAAAAAAAAAGGTTATGGGGGGAAATGAAAAACAGCCTGAAACCACTGACAAGCTCCATATAAAATAAACGTTCCAACCAACCATGTATTATAATTAATTAAGCATTTGTCCTTTTAATTCAGAGCTTCCGTTCCAGAGAGACAAATCATCTTTATAATAAGCTATGAGGACATTTCTTTACATGTCCAGACTCCCACATCCCACAATCATTTTCTCCATCCTTGTTCGCCATGTCCTCTTCCATAACACGTTTTCTGTTAAAACGCTGCAACGGAACGCTCGTCGCCGTGTCTCAACACAAAAAAGTCAAAGGAGATTAATTTCAAACACAGAAACCCTGTGACTAAACATCACTGACCATGAACAGACTCACACGTTATAATCTTGAGTGATTAACCATACACACACGATTGCCACAGAAATCATTAAATCATGGCTGGCGTTCCAAAGAAACAGAAACTGC
>QMIH01000203.1:520248-559111 GCA_003987875.1 Clarias batrachus
GGGGGGGGGTCATAGAGTCTGGGTGCTTAACTCTGAAAGAAAGAAAAAGAACTGAGCAGCTGTCAACAAAACTCAAAATATCAAGAATTAAAAAAGAAAAAAATAATAATTGTTTGCCTTTAAATGACAATTTGCACAAAAAAACAAGAACATAAAAAAAAAACATGTTTTGGTTTTTAGATATTTTGTTGTTTTGGCGGAGACTCTGCAGCTGTTTTGTTTCATGAAACACCTCCAGATTGCTGTTATTTTGTGGTGTCTGTTCGTTAGCGTAATAACGTACACTCAAGCAAGCCGGATCACATGCTGGTATCGGAGCACTGTTTATGGGTGTAATTAACCGAGTACCAGACCCCAACCCAATCCCGGAAACTTCATCCCTGATGGCCCCATACCATATACTCCACTTATACTTCTTAACTTATACCCCAAACATGATACCAAAAAGCTGATGTCCGATACTCCATACGCGAGACCCCATACCGGATACTTCATGCCTATAACACGTCCCTGAAACGCACATCTATACTTGAAAACCTACACCTGATGAATGAAACCCGATATGGCATATTTGATACCCCAAACCGGAGTAGGCTAATGTACTTATACATACAGTTTCAGTCAAAAGTTTCAACACACCTTCTAATTCAACACTTTTTATTTAATGATTTATTTTCTACATTCTAGAACAACACTGGAGATTTTGAAACTATGAAAAGCGCATATGGCATTAGGGAATTGAGTAACAACAACAATAGTTAGTTGTTATTTTAAGACACGAAGGTCAGCTGTTCTGGAATAGTGTTTGCAAGAACAGTATTGTCTAGTGCATTTGCAAAATCCATCACGCTCCATGATGAAACTGTCTCTTATGAAGACCTTCCCAGGAAAGCAAGACCAAAACTGAGCTCTGCTGCAGAGGAGAAGTTCATTTAGAGTCACCAGCCTCAGAAATCACCAATTTACAAATAGCACCTCAGATTAGAGCCGTTATGAAGTTTTACAGAGCAGAAGTAGCAGATATACATCTCAATATCAATGGTTCAAAAGAGATTATTGCGTATTTTGGATAAACGCCTTCAGAATTGTTTTACAGTGTAGAGAAAAATAAAAAATCAGGAAAGACCATGGACTTAGAAGGGCTGTACTTTGGACTGATTGTGTACATCCACTCAGTGCAGGGTCTATAGACTGTGCTTCATATACATGTGCCACATGTACATACTTGCAGGTCTATGTACTGTGTATGGCTCTGAACTTTACATAATTTCGACTAAACAGCGAAAATGAAAATAGGAGTGAAGCCAAACTGATAAATTCTTCAACAAAATCCAGAAATCCTTTCTAGCCATTCAGAAGAGAAACAGAAATACCCAGATAGAAAGTATTCTTTATGGATGTAGTCATCTCACATGTTACCACAACAAAACAGCTGGAAGAAAAATCATTCCCCTGCACACAGCAGCACACTTCCACTAACCTCTAATCACACCACACTGTCCAAGATCTGTGGTTAAACGGTTACGATGAGGCAAAGTATTTAAAGAACAGGCACTTTAAGGCTGTACCAATGAGGCAGATCAAACATAATGCAACAGAAACAAAGATCAAAGCTCATAGAGAACCTGCTATTGAAGTACGTCTGTGTCTGTGTGTGTGTGTCTGATCATACAGAGGTCACCAACTGGGCTGGAACTGGAAAGACAGATTTATCATGGCTGGGCCTCTTTCCCGTAAGACGTGTGTTTGTGAATGATATGGAGAGTTCAGCTAGAAAACTTTTACACTGTAGGACAAGAGTAATCAATGAGAGAGGTAGGGAGAGAGAGAGAGAGAGAGAGAGAGAGAGAGAGAGAGAGAGAGGAAAAAAAAATTTACATTAGTAAAAGTTAACAAAATGAATATGGGCACAGATAGCCAAATCTATCCCAAGAGCCGAGGAAGAGGCCGGAAGGGATGACGATGGAGGATGCTGGGCATGAGCAAATTCTTATTATTACAAAACTCAAAATATCAAGAATTAAAAAAGAAAAAAAAAGAAAAAAAGAATAATTGTTTGCCTTTAAATGACAATTTGCACAAAAAAACAAGAACATTAAAAAAAAAACATGTTTTGGTTTTTAGATATTTTGTTGTTTTGGCGGAGACTCTGCAGCTGTTTTGTTTCATGAAACATCTCCAGATTGCTGTTATTAAAAAATAAGAAGTTACATGAAGCAATATCTTGCCCGTCTCATTTCAGTTTGCCGTTCGCGTAAATGCAGTCAGGGGAGACAACATACTCTTCATCACCCTGGAGTGAGACACACCAAGCAACAGGAGCAGTGTGGAAAGTGAGGCAGAAGACAAGAGCAGAAAACGAGGAAGAAATTTTAAATTTAAAAAAGCACAGGTTAGCTCGTCACTGTGTCAGGTCTTTGTGCTCTGACTGAGATCAGAGGAGAGCTGTGTAGGACAGTTCTGACAAAAAGCAGAAATACAAAAAATTTTACACTTCACTTAAAGCATGGTATTTACATGTTAAAGAGTTCATATTTCTAACATTTATTGGACCTTATTGACGTTAAGTCAGTATACCAGGTACCAGTATACCTGTGATGTTGCTTTTTTTGTTATTGTGATTCAAGCTAAATACATTGTACTACCCTTATTTTTTTCATTTAAAGTGAGTACATCATCCTTAGATGCCTCAATTAATTTTAAAAAGTGTTTTAATTGAACAGTTTTGAAAAGAAAAAAAGTAGTAAGTGTCAAAAATAAAGAAAGAAAAAAGAGACTCTCTGAAAACAGAAATCATGATTTACAGTAGTAAATATGATAAAAAAGTAAAGAAATAGTTCAAGAAGAATTAAACGAAACAAAAAATATTTTTCAGTTTTTAAAAACAATGATGAAAGATTTTGGTTATTACATAAAAGACCAAATCAAAAGTACAACTCGCCGTAAATGTCAAAAATGAAAGAAAATTGGGGGAAATTTTCATTTTAATTTTAACTATAAACAAATGTAAACAGAAAGAAAGAAAAATTGGAAAAACTGGATTAAAGGTAAGAGTCATCACAGAGCCGCGTGGGAATGTGTCGCTGAGTCAGGGTGCTAGCTATTAATTTGGGGTTTATGATGAGGTTCAAAGCTGAGGTCTGGTGCAGGGGACCAACTGAAGTATCCACCTGTTAGGAAAGCTGCAGTGAGAAATGTGAACATCAGGGGGCGCTAACTGAACTATATGGCACAGGTGTTGACGCAGCCCTTTTACTGGGGCACACGCCCTAGTGTTGATCTGCTTTCCTACAGTGAAATCTAACATTTGCTAAACAATAAATGCTAAAATCTAAACTGCACACCTTGTGCTGTTGTGTGATGACTGGCTGATTGGATAAATCCACAAATAAGCAAGTGTATAGATGTTCCCTTTGTTATTATCCTGCGTGTTCTCTTATTAGTTACTTGTATGACTGGTCAACTTGATAAGTGCTAATATTCCCAGAGATCGTAGTCCTTCCTCTCCGACTCAAAAAACTCATCCTACTGTATCTCTTAATAATGGCGAGTGTAGTGAGTGATGTGGTAACGGCCAATAGTTTAATAGGTGTGAAGTTGTGTAAAAGTGTAACATGCAGAAGGTGAGAGAAATGGTAGTAAAAGACAGATCAGCTCACAATTAATAGACACAATAGTTCTTGTTTTAAGTCTGACTGGTGAAAGCCAATGCAGGTAAACATCACACAATTTCCTGGGATTATATCAAATTTCCAAAAAAAAGTTAATCCAAAATACATCCAAAAATACACAATACACGCAGTCTGTGTTCAGCTGGCATTAGATGTTAAACAGGGAGGAATTGGTACTGTTTTTGTAAAGTGTGTTGAGGTGTTACCCAGCAATCATGAAGCAGAGCTTCTAATCATCACCACTCGATTGAGACTGCAGCCACCATTGCATCATATATAAAAGTAGGGCTGATGTCCCAAATTATTTCTACACAGCGTCATAATTACACCAAGTCTACACAGTGCTAAGAAATGCCTCATAGTGTAGAAGCACAAACTCAGTGTTACAAGTCACTGATTCATGTCCATGTGCTCTGAGATTGAATGTCAGCATTATGAAACACTCGCATAACACACAAGACTAGGAAACTGTTTTTAAACAGCAAAAAAGAAAAAGGAAGGGGAAAAAATCTGGATAAACCAGACCATGTGGAGTGAAATCAGCAACAGGATGGTGCTGCCCTCTAGTGATTGTGTGTTTAAAGAGTGTGTTAAAAAGTTATAGCTATAATGTAATTTGAAAGCATCATTTACTTCATACAGTCTTGTGGGTAATAACTCTGGACTGAGTGTAGTCAAAAGGTACTGATTCATCTTCTTTAGCACCTTTTATATGCTCTGTAAGAAGGCTTTTAACATATTTTCAAGGAGTCTCCAGTGTCAATGCTTTGCAAGAATCACAGGAAACAAAATATACTGTACCGAAGGAAGTAATTTAAAAAAATGTGAGTGTTAGCAATGTTAAAAGAAAGCAGCAAAAAGGGAGAGAATTTTTTTTTTAAAGCAAAATATACGTACGTATGAACAGAAAATTATTCTATCAAAAAGAAAGAAAGAGTGAAAGAAAAGCAAATGAGTGAATCATTTTGCATGTAAAAAAAAAGAATCTCAAAAAAGAAAGATTCCGTTTATCAAATGCAAGAAAGAAAGCAGGAAAGATGAGGAAAAAAAGATTATGTACTGTATGACTAAGAAAAAAAAAGAAAGAAAAAAAGAAAGTGTTTCCGGAAATAAAAGAATAAAGGCGAAAAGATCTATATACTAAAAGGAAAAAAACAAGAGCCCTTTCCGGGGTCTGTTTTTCTGACAGGAAGTACCTTTAAGGAAACGAGGGACTTTTACAGGAAGTGTAAATGGAACAATGAGGCAGAATAAACACAATGAAACACTGAGGAGCTTTTTACTGCAGTGATGCACAGCTTACTAAAATAATTTAATAATCTCACCACTAGGTGGTGCCAGAAATATATGTTTTTTTTTCTTATTCCCGAGCTCTCCAAACAGTACATCTAACTTTGTTTAACTTTTTTTTTTTAAAACCTGATTATTGTGTGCATATACTGTTACTACATATAAAAATTTAAGTGCTGTTATACAATTCACAAATCAGACATTAAGTCATGTTAAGTGTAGTTCTGCCTGGTCAAAGAAAAAAAAGCCAATTATTGGGCTGCATTTTGGTGAATTTGGCAAAAAATCAGTAAAAACCAGAGCCATGTTTAATTAAAAGCAACAGCATTTCCATACACACACAATGTGATGCGTAATCTTAACTTCTTTTGCATGTGATTGATGTCTTCATGCAACTGTAAATGCACGTTAATTTCAACCAGATTACACAAATATTATTCCTCTTCACTTGGAGAAAACTAAGGGCGGAGCTTTGCATCGGAATGCTCCGGCCGCAGTATACCTTTGTATATGAGAGTGCAGGCGGGACTATGGGATATACAGTGGAACCTTGGATTACGAATGTAAATCATTCTGTAAGTAGATTTGTATATCCAAACACTCGTAAACCAATTCATACTTTCCCATAAGAAATAATGGAAATTTAAATTGTTCGTTTCACAGCCCCAAAAAATAAATACATAAAAATAATTCATATAAAATATAAAGTAAAAATAAAACAAATTAACCTGCACTTTACCTTTTAAAAAAATAATAATAATAAATCACGTCAGATAAGCGTTTCCATTTGTGCGTGTAGGCGCTGCGTGTGTGTGGAATTAGCCCCTACCTCTGTTCTCATTTTTAAAAAAAATTATAAAAAATCTTTGCTCGTCTTGCGGAACACTCGCAAACCACGTTACTCGCAATCCACTGTATGTCCCATTTCTCCAAGTTATATAGGTGGGTGCCTATCCGTTGACAGGACAATATGAGGTCTTTATCACATCGTTACCACTTTGGTAAAAATTCGTAATAGTCAATAACAACGGTATGCTACAGTATGTAGCCATGTCAATAGCTGTGTCAGTAGCGACGGTATGGTTTCATTAAAAATTCTGTAGGATTTGGAATAATCATGTCGTTATTGTCTTGTGTCAATATGCGCTGTGGAGTGGTTTTATGTTTTGCCGAATTCATTTAAATTGGCAATGGCTCGATGTGTGGTCGCTATGCTCAAAAAATTAAACAAATTGGTACCGACCGCAACAACTTCAAAGCTGATTTTAAAATGGGAGACGTCGGGAGAGGTTAGTAGCAAATTCAGCTTAGTGAAATGGGGGTAGGAGGAGACCTCTCAGGGTTGGGACTTAACAGCTGTATGTTCCTAAGAAAACAACTTGAAAGACTTTATGCTCACTTAAAAAAATACTTTTTTTAAGTGAGCATAAATATTGGAGCAACATTATGTGGCAATAAAATGAAATCAGCTGACGACACAAATGACCAGGTTGTCAGAGGAGGATTCAGAGTGTTAAAGATCGGTTCTGGGTGAGTGAGGAATCATTTTCACACATGGACTGGATACTACACTGTGTGTCATAAAGGTGACTGAATGAAAGATTAGAGTGTGCATCTTTTTTCTGGCCAGGCAGTGTATTTATATCCCCACTTTTTTCTTTTTTCTCTTTTGTAAGGACAAAACAGAAAACAGCTCTTTTTATTACACTCTGAAACGTGCAGAAGTTTGCATTTCTGAAAGCATCACCTAAACATTAAATTAATATACTTTATCTCACACACATGAAATAAAAATGATAAACAGAAATCTAAATACAGAGCTGTGATTCTCCACCTATTCCAGTTTGACCAAAACATCAGCATAAAAGGAAGGAATTTGATAAGAAGGCTAAGGACATAGTTTGTTTGACCTGGAAAACTTCCTTTCCTTATATAAAAAAGAAAATTTTTAAAAAAGGAAATACATGTCTGCGAGATTGCTTCCCTTCGATAACATCGGAAACAGGGTTTGTTTTGTTTCATTATATTTTTTCAAGACGGAAAAAGGAAAAGATTATTCTACTGACAGGGCTTACACAATTCAAAAAAATTCTAACCAAAATAATTTATAAGTGAGGGTCACAGATTTTCACTCTGATCAGCTTCACGGTGACTCTTAATTTTTTTTTTACAACAGAATTTACAATTGTGTGTTAGTGTGTCACTTATTTATAGAAACCTAAATATAATTTTGGATCCTAACCCTGGCTCTCTTTCAGCTCTTTTATTGGCAAGCAGGTCTCATTTCCTTCTTTCTGTACGGTCCACTTGACACTTGGGAGAACTGTTTCATCTTCCTGTGCATAAACGACTAAATATAATTCGCTTCTACAAGGTTAAACTCAAAACAAAATATACCAAAATGTATATTTTAAAGACAAACTGTTTTTCAGCATCTGTGGCTGTTAATGCTGGATGTGGAAGCCTCAATATCACTCATAGAAAAAAACTGAACATCCATGATGGCTTCCACCCCTCTCACCTATGCAGTTTTGCGCCGTGGCCATAAGTACGACTCATCGTGATTCACCGCAGGATCTTTCCATGTTTAATTTTTTTGGTGGCCCTCGTGGAAGCTCGTGGACCTTGTGGAACCTCACGGAACATTGGGCAGTCACTGATGGTGGCTCACGATGCCCAACACCGAGTCTCACCAAGAGTCAAGATACAGGTGCTGAACATTTATACAGACAGTAATTAAGTTTGTCTTCACTTTGCCCAAACATTACAGTCTAGAAATAACGATTTTGTACATTAAACCTAAAGATGGCTTCGCAGATAAGACGTCTGTTGATTAGAAAATACAGATGCCTCTCTACAAAGATGATTAGGTTCCAATGAACCAATTGTAAACTGAAAATGCACTTAACTTAACTAAATTGCTAAAAATCAAAAATAGGATGTTTACGTTAGCCCACAGTGAGAGTATCACACTGGATATCGCTAGCCTGAAAAAAAGAGAGCAATATTCTGAATCTGACGTATGGTTTCTACTAGAGATGTAAATCATAAATAGACTGTTGATTCAGATTTGAATCGATTGAAATAGAACTTATGTTTAATGTCTGATTTGTCTCAACTAGCTATATTCTTGACACTTGAAATTGAAAACTACACAAAACTGAAATCCTGTGTAACCTGTTATGTTCAAAAGTCATGTCTTGTACAAAGCCATAATTTATACTTTCTGCCAATCTTCAGCTCCACACTCCAGTCCAGTAGGTAGCGTTATTGCACGAACCGCACATAAACTCAAAAGAAGCAGCAGTGATGCTCTCGCAAAAAAACACAAACCCTTTGTAAAACATGGAAGCGGTTTGGATTTTCTGCAAAAACTTTGTTGAAGGGAATTTGTCCATTTTAGATAAAACCCACCATTTAAGGTTTGATTAAATGTTTTTTTTTTTTTTTGGTTTATCTAAATAATGTGTGAACCGATTCAAGAAATCAAAAACTGACTCCTCTATTCATTTAATAAAATCGACTAACAAAAGACTGATTAAACTGTATAATCGATTCAATTGCACAGCTCTAATTTCGTTTGAATACGTATAGGTTGATATTAAGGCCGTAAAGTAAAGCCGTCATCACTTGGAGTCAGTCGTATATTTTTTTTAGAGGACCGAAACATTACAACGTCAGAATTCGGCCAAAATACTTAGATTTTTTTGCATTTGTTTACTACGTACACACATGACACAGCACCCCAAATTCGGTGACCGTGCAATCAGCGTAAGATTTTCATCTTACATACATGATACAGTACAGTAATGAAATTCAACAACCAATCCAAACAATAATTGCTTGGACCTGAAATAATTTCCTGGGATGATGTCATAGAGATCACCCTCGTCTCCAAATAGTGTTTGTAGCTAATACATTTAACATCTGCAACATCTGCTAACAGCTAATACGAAGACTCACGGAACATGTAAATCACATTTTCACACACTTCCCATTAGACCATTTTCTCATTGGTATAAAAAAAATCGAAAGACAGACAGATCACACCTTCAAGGGACATTCTACAAAGGCTTTGTTAAAGTTTAATAAAATACAAAATTTAACTGTCCTTAAAAATGAAAAGAATGATTCACGGGTGATGCTGTAGCCTCTCGCACCCGAGGGCGTGGAGAGAACTGATGGAGGGATGGGAGGGCACTTAGCACTCTCACATCAATCACAGCTCTACAACCAATTATGGGCATCTGTGAGCTCACGAAAAGCTGTTCTCTGAGTGTGTTAAGCAAGCATTTCGAAAAGATGACGCCGGCAGTTGTCATATGGTTCAGAGGAATCATCCTAGTGACAAGTGGGAATTGCATCCAAGAATTAATAAAATATTAGATAGATAGGAGCTTCTCTTTTTTAAAAGGTTTGAAATTAGACAACAAAAAAACCCTATACGCTTTTAAGAATATATTCTGTTAGCAAATATATACACATGAAATTGTGTAAGTGTTCTAATCTTTTTTTTTTTTTTTGCATGTCCTGTTGGTACTGTGGGCATTTCCACTGGGACGTTCGCCAAGCTGGTTCGATCCAACAACAGGAAGGTCCTGAAACGGTGACTGACGGCACAGAGGGGGATTTGTAGGAAGCCTGGACTCCCTTAATACGCAAAAGACAATGTTCACACTAAAGAATGAACCGATTCCATTCATTCACACAGCATGAGCAGGAAAGGTGGTGATTATCGCTGTCTGTGTGCCATCCAGCATGACACCATGTGCCAAGATTACAGGCTGAGACTCAAAGAGCCAGAGCGCCTTTGAGACAAACAACACTGCTGGCTGCAGTACAGAGAGAAAATAATAGCGACGACTCAAACACTCTGTCACGCTGCCAAACAGACGGAAAACCACAGAGGCCGTGTGGCGTACATGCCAACACAGAGTTTTCACAAACCAAACAAATTTAACAAATCATAAAGGAGATTCTTTTAAAAGAAAATTGTAGTGGTGTAAAGCATAACTTTTTATAATTATTAAAACGTTAATTGATGTTAGAACTGCTTTTGTTTATTCAATGTTTTGAATTTATCTGTTTGTTTGATACATGTTTTTATTATCCAATCACATTAACCCACATCTAGTACAAAATACATCCAGTGTCACTGCACTTCATAGCTTCCTGACAAACACTAAACACATATTGTATGTGTGATGAGACGGAGTCAAAGCTGTCGATACAGAAAGTCAAATCAACACCTACTGACCAACCAGAATCCAGAATTCAACAGCACAAAAAGAGAGAATTGGGAAATAATTCCGTAAGAATAAGATTTTCAGGTCACACAGGATTAAGAGTGGACGATGCACAAAATGACAGGACATCTCCATAAACACAATCCAGCAGGACAACATTTAAGCCTCCAGATTATCAGAGGCAAAGGATCATCAGTATCACATTAACACTGCAGCAGGATGTAATACAAGAGCTGAGTGATGGTTTATAATTTAGACAACACTGGAAGCGTCCAGTCTGCTCCTTTAGAGACTCTGGTGGAGTTTCCCTGGGCCTAATTTATTAAGCTTAATATAAAAGGATTTATTCATAAACAAATTCGTTCCAATAAATGTTCGTGTCCATCTTATGCTCTTAAGTATGTTTACATGTTAGAGCTGGGTAAAAAATACAAATACGTATCGGTTATGGATTCTTGTGCGTTCCAATTCATGTATTTCCACATTGGCTCCAAAATTGATTTTTCAAATGATTTATCACGTTAATAATATATATAGGTCAATCAGCAAGTGACCAGAATTGGCTGGTTTTCATCTTGATAAGCCATGACTGATTACGTTGAATATAACTGATCTGTGCCGAGTGCACAATGTTTTAAATTCTGCAACAGAACTTTCATGGCCTTACATTATCAAGTTTCTTTATAATCCTATAGGTGGCGCTCTAAACTATTCACACACTGGCATCCCGTTTGGCAGGAGTGACTTACTTGCTACTAAGTTAAGGCATTTAAATCTTAACCTTAGCAAATCCAAACCGCATAATCCACATGGATTACTGAACCTTTATATCTAGAATATACAGAATAAGATGCTTATTGTTATTATGTGTACAATGTTTAGCTGATTTCACAGCGATTTATAGAAGCAATCTGGAGTTTCTATAAAAAACGCTCGTGCTCGTTCCTGATATTAGGGACTAAGAGCACCAACAAAGGCATTTACTTGAAAAACATTCGGTTTACTATATTGGTGTTAAACAAATAATATGGAAAAATAAAAGAGAAGCCAATACAACAATTGCACAAACTACAAGTAAATCCAATTCTTCAGTTATGATTCTTAGGCTGTCATGGGCCTAAGCCATAAACAACGGAAGATTAAGTACAGGCTTATTATTATTATTATTATTATTATTGTTGTTGCTGTTATTATTCTTTTTATTATTATTATTAAAATAATAACGTCCACTTTTGATTTCCAGCTTTTACTCTGATGACTAAATTTGTCTCGACCTGTCTGAGTGCGTTACCTTTTATGGAGAGAGTGTGCTATACATAGGACTCAACAATGAAGAGACGTTGCACAGCATACGCTGCTCCCATGAGTTTTTCCAGACGTTACCAAGCCGTATATGTTTGAGATAGCCTTAGAGCGTATGATTTTGGATTTGTTATTCTGGTTACAGATTTTCTGCTTTCCGTAGCTGGGCTCTACGGTAACTTTTTTTTAATTGGGAGCACTTGCTTCTAATTTAAAAAATATAGGAGCACAGTCAAAAATTTAATTTTTTTGTTCCCCTTAAATGATGCAATATCCATGTACACATAACATACACAAGTATGGAGTGCATGCAAAAAGAGCATTCAGAAACAGTGTGTGACAGTTTACCTCCAGATAAACATTTAATATTATCATGCATAAATTTTATATGCACAAATAATGAACAGATGTGGATATAGTGCTCAAACAGATTTAAAAGGACAATTCATCAAAAAATAAAAATTGTCATCATTCACCCACCCTAATGTTGTCATATACCCAGAATATTAAAAATAACTTCAAGCATGTTCTGTAGGTAAAAAACTTATGGTATTGAAATGACAAGATGGTGAGCAAATGATAATTTTTGTGTGAACTGTCTTTTTAAAATTACAGTTACAAACTACACAGCTGAACACAGTTAATATGCCACACAGTGAACAGCAATCAGATGCTGCATATTTCAGGTGGCCAGGCTTAGTGTGGTCGTCTTCAACATTTACTTGAAGACTTCTCTGCGCACTTGCTGATCTCTCAGCACTTCCCTCAGTGCTGATTCTAATAAGATCCACATACACTATCTCGCACTCTATTTGAGACGCCTGTATCCCCGTCAACAAGAACGGAGAGGGTAACGTCTATCTTTATCTGTAATGGTTTGAGCAAGCATGTCTCTGATGTCTTCAGCGATCTGGGTTTTCATACGTAGCGTTGATAACCAAAGAGTTCTTCTGAATCAAAAGTAATGGCCCAAATTTCCTCTTTCACTATCAGATATGTGGTGTTGAATGTGATTTTTAGTTGCCGGAGAGCTTCTGCGTTTGTAAGGCTTATTTGCCCATTAGCTTCTTGTTCGCCTTGTCCTTGTTCTTCTTTTTCAAAACTACTGTCCTGCCTCATTTGAGACAGCACCCCTAAAAGCTCCTTCTCCCAACACAAGATAACTTTAATCCAACGCTGCAGTCGGCGCAGATTCAACTTTTTCACGCCTAGAATAAAAAGCAACCAATCGTAATGCAAAACTCACTGTTGATGCATAACACATATATACAAAGGTATTTGGTAGTTGTAGTTTTTTAGTTTCGATAGTTTCATGGTCGCACTCGGTAATTTTTTCTTGCAAGTGCGACTGAAATGCTTGCACTGCAGTGTCCTGTCTAGTATCCTGTGATTCGCAGATGGACCGACCCATGACTGTTTCTCGACCACGACTACAATTTACCCATGTTTGATTTGCTGTTTACAACAGTATAATAATTCCTGTATTTCTGACCCATCTGCATGCATGATTTGTGACATACACAAAATAAAAATTGAGAAAAGAGATATCTAGCCATGCTGTGACCTGACTTCAACACCTTTGAGATGAACTGGAAATGGTGGCTCCTCACTAAAGCTCTTATAGCTGAATGAACAAAATACCAAAATCATAGCTCAAAATCCAGCTGAAAGTGTTCCAGGTGTCGAGAAGGTGGTGCATCATTACTCCATGCAGTCTTAATAGGTGTGTAACAAGGTGATGTCGGTGTTGAGCTTTTGTTCAACAATAAGTGAATATGAGGCACTATCTTTCACTCTCTCTCCTTCAGTTTAACTCTCTCCCCCCCCGCTCTCTCACACACACACATACACACCAGGTACATTGATTATCAGTTTTCTAACCATTCCTTTTTCCATTTTAACTTTCCCTTTTAATTTTCCATGTCGAGGTTTTCCTTATCTGTGACTATTATGCCTTTTTCTAATTCCAAACATTTTTAACGGTCTTAAGTCACACCGTTTCTGAGAAATAAACCCCATTCTCCATCCTAATAATACATAAACACAGTTAACAATCATGATGGGAGTCGGCCTGTCACGGCGAGGCCCAATAAATCCCATCGACTGGGAGCTTGTACATGTAAAGGAAGCGGCTCTTTTGTTTTCCTAATTTGTGACCTATTCCCACCCTGTTCCCACCTTTCACAACAGAGGCCGGCTTTTGAATGACATCCTGTTTGGGCGCGTAGACGATCCCCGTTTCCCAGCACGCCCTTGGGTGAGATGACCAAGGCCACAGGGAGTGCTCTCCAGTGCAACCTCTTCCACCACCACCGTAACTGAGATCTGATGGCAATATCCTGCTTTATCAAAGCACGGAAGCGGACCATGTGTGGGATAATATGGTTCCAGTCGCTACTCCTATATAAGTCAGCCTCCCTATTTTAACCTGAAGAGGCATAAATGTCGACTTACAACACATTATAAATAGATCTATCGCAACCGGTGCCATTTTATTCCATGGCACTTATGAATTCTGGATTCTAATTGGTCAGAATTTACTGCCCGAACATAACTAAGAACAGGACCTAACTTTTTATAAATAGATTATAAAAATCTAACATTGTATTCGTGCAAATCTGCTGTGGCGCAAAAGAAATAAAACAGCTCCAGAAATGGTATTATGAGAAAAGAATCAGCCTCCGAGTAGTTCAGCTTCATTACGCACATTCAGGAATAAGTGTATGATTTTAGCACAAGACATCAGATTTAACTCTTGATCATGCAATCATTGTGAATCATAACTTAGCTTCTACTGCAACCTGAAAAGACAGCACCGATGTAATCCATCCATTTCCCACACCAAGGAGACTCCAACCAACAGGTTTTAACATAAACAAATAAAGGTTGTGAAACGTTGGAAATCTAGCCTCGGGTTACACGCTGCTTAGGATTTCTTGAACAAGGCCTGAGGCGTTATGAAACAAACCCACAAAGGATTCAGAGAAAAAAGGCTCAGAGAAGTTTAGTAGAAGTGAGAGTATCCTTAAAACAAACAATATTTATTTCAATGTAATTATATTGAATATTATTTTAAATATACTGGTTAGCACACTTCAAAATACTCTACATGGACACAAAAAGTCACCATTTCAGAAGGGACAAATTACTGGCCTGAATCAAGCAAAGAAAACAGCTTAAGGAGATTAGAAATGACAAGAACTGGGTTAAAGACTTTTCAGCACATTAAAACCTGTAAGAATCATACTGAACGCTCACCTTCTGGGAGAAATGAGGTCAGGGAAAAAAATAAAAAATCATAAAACACTTGTCTATAAGAAAACCATTTGTCAGTGAGACTCATCAGAAAAAAAGCCTTCAGTTTGTTAGGGAGCAGAAAGATTGGAGTTTGGGGTGATGGACAAAGGTCATATGATCTGATGAGTCCAGATTGAGTCTATAACAGATCAATGGGCGTGTCAGGGTAAGAAGGGAAGCGCATGAAGCGATGCACCCTAGACTGATGAAGTCAGCTGACCACCTGAATGTACTGAATCACCAGTACATCACATCCATGGAGCTTCTCTTCTCTGACAGCACAGGTATATTCTAGAACTCGGAGTGTGAAAGAGAGCACATGAGCATGAGGAATCTTTTTCACACTCGAACTGGACACTACAGTGTGCTAAAGGTGATCAATGAAATCTTGGAGTATGCCACTTTTTTTTGCCAAGGCAGTGTATATCTAGATGCAAGTAGCAGTGTTGAAATAATCTAACAGCAGACTTGAGTAGAAAACAAAACCAGTTATTACCAATGGGAAGACCTCTACCAATTGTTACTTCCCCAGGCCAATTTTTACTGTGCCGGAGCAAATTTTACTATACGTAGGCCACCTTTTACTGCACCTTTTACTGCCCCAGACCAATTTTCACCGTCCCAGGACTGATTTTCACCTCCCTCGTCTCTTTTTCTACTGACTGCGTGTCATTTTTTAAAATCACTCATCGCCAATTTTTACCACTCCTACCCAATGTTTCCCTAACAGTACAATTCTTACTGATTTTTTTTCAACTCTCTCTTTGCCTATTTTTACAGGATCCAGGTCACCTGTTATTGTCTCCAGTCCAATTTCTACTACACTTCGGACATTTTTTTTTTTTTTTTTTTTTACCATGTCATTTCTTACCATCCACTGACCGTTTTTACCACCCTGGGCCAAGATTTACTGCACTCTGCCCAATTTGTATCCTATTTCTACTGCTCCTGACCAATTGTCACACCCTGAACATCTTTTAACTGTACCCCGTACTTATTGCTACTGCAACTGGAGCCAATATTTACTGCCGACAGGACAATTATCATCACCACTTAGGCCTCAGAACACCAACAGTTCCAGGTTCTGCAATACAGTGATACCAACTGCTCATTTATAACATGTACGAGGCTCTGACAAAATCTCACTCAAGGATACAACTGAAAGTTTGAGTGCTCAGTTCTAGGCTTTGTTTTACTTTGACGATTCTTTTTACACGTTTTCACATCAACTACGACAAACTGCCTGCTTGTTGTAGTGCATATTCCACCAGCAGCTCCGTACAACTCAACTGTATATCAAACATTATTTAACAAAACAAACTTTGTCCAAATCTGTTCAAAATTAACCAAAGTACAGCCAATTTTGGTAAGAAGTTTGCAACACTCAATCACACTGTATTTGTTTACCAACGGATCTTGACCGCTCCAATATCATCCTTTGACTGGACACTGTTCCAAATGACAACGATAACTGTACAAGTATTTTACTGTTAATATTTACTCTGCTGTTAGCTTGTAATATGCAGTCAATTATTTTTCAAATGCTTAGACTTTCCTCATCTACAGTTTGACCAGGGACAGCTGGCACTGATCCATTTTTTAGGAAAAGTTTGATGGCGAGTTCAGAGTTGTATTGCACCAGATTGGTGATGCTGTCAACACAAAGTTGTTGGAACTTCAGCAGGCTTTTGCTTAAGTTAATCCATGCAGCACTTAAGTCCTCCGCGTCAAGTAGATGATGTTTTGCAGCCCACTATAGAGCAGCCCCGGTGCCTACTCCTAGCCTTCCTCATGACTGTTGTACAGCTTGTAGCAAGTAAAAACAAAACACCAGCCCTTCGGACATGTTCAAGTATGTTCAGCATGGGTGGCGAAATAATCGGGTAGAGGCTGGGTTATTCAAATGAGAGCTGAGACTTGCACAGAAATCAGCTCAACGTCTAAACGGCCCATCTTCACACAGTCTGTGGGCTGGTAGGCACTAAAGATACCAAAAGATCTCAGCCAATATGATCTGCTTCACCAAGCTGACAAACTGGCAACAGGTTGGTCTTAGCACTGGGACAAAAAAAACTCAGTCCTCATTGTTACTGTTCAAGTTTTAAATCCAGTAGATCTTGTTTTAGAAACATTTTTTACAACACATTCTAATTTCCCCTGACATTGGAGCAGAGTCGTCGAAATAAAACCCAGTCCCAAGTCTCAGAGCTCCTATTAAAAGAGATTGAGCTGATTACGTGGCTTTTTTAAACGCACCATTAGCACTAAGAGCAGCTCAAGAAGCTCACACAGGGCACTAATGACCCCCATTACCCCCAGGCTCTCAGCAGCTACTACAGAGCTGTTCGAGCAGAACGTCCTGCACTCGCCACCCACTGAGTGCCTCAACCAAAAAGAGTCTGAAATAAAAAAGAACCAAAAACCAACGTCTCTGAGAACAAACAACACACACACAAAGAGAAGAACTGATTTTGGAACTGGTACGACACTCTCTGGTGTTTATTTGATTTAATCAGAGGGAGGTTTGGAGGACGGGGCAGTCACCTCCTGACAAAACATTATGCTGCTAAGTTTAAAATGAAAGATAAAAATTATAAAAAATAATCTATGTATAGTTTAGAATGATGGAATTATAAAAAAGTGCTTTTACTTAAATATGAACTCAGGATGGTAGGATACAATACTGATCTTAATTATTTTTTTTCTCATTTTTTGTGACTGGAAACAGCTCCTTTCATATATACACAGTACAGACCAAACGTTTGGATACACCTTCTCATTGAAAGAGTTTTCTTTATTGTCTGCTTTATTGTGTTCTTTAGACCAAACAATTCTCTTCTGCTTGTTGTCCGTCCTTAGCAGTGGTTTCCTAGCAGATCTTCTAGCATGAAGGCCTGATTCACACAGTCTCCTCTTAACAGTTGTTCTAGAGATGTGTCTGCTGCTAGAACTCTGTGTGGCATTGACCTGCTCTCTGATCTGAGCTGCTGTTAACCGCCGATTTCTGAGGCTGGTGACTCGGATGAACTTCTCCTCCGCAGCAGAGGTGACTCTTGGTCTTCCTTTCCTGGGGCGGTCCGCATGTCAGCCAGTTTCTTTGTAGCGCTTGATGGTTTTTGTGACTGCACTTGGGGACACTTTCAAAGTTTTCCCAGTTTTTCGGACTGTCTGACCTTCATTTCTTGAAGTAATGACGGCCGCTCGTTTTTTTTTTTTACTTAGCTGCTTTTTTCTTGCCATAATACAAATTCAACCTCTTTGAATGAAAAGGTGTGTCCAAACTTTTGGTCTGTACTGTGTGTGTATATTATACACATTTGTTTTTTGTTTTTTTAATATGAAAGAATTTTTTTTTAATGTAGGCATTAAGCAAAACATATATCGAATACCATAGGCCTATATACTGCATAGAATGTAAGTTCCAAATTTCCTTGAGATGGATGATAAAAAATTATATTTTGTTCATATCTGCCTCACCACTAATCATCTTTTATTTCATGGAATAGGTTGAACCCTTCATTAGTGAACCATGAATAAGAAATGAAGAATTTAGTAACTTTACCATGATACATTTATCTTAATTAGCCAAGCTTGGATTTAGCACGAGTGTTTAGTGGATAGAGCAACAGCTGTGAAAATAAATGAGTGCTTTTAAATGAAAACACAATGAATGTGACCGTATGAGGAAATACATGATGACAAATACCTAAAGCTGTGTAAACGATTATTTCTCAATGAAGAACAATTTTCAAACATTATTGATCAAGAGGCGTGGATGACTTTCATGCCACTGCACAGAGTGGACTGCAGTTCCAGCTCTTTCAAGAAGCTTATATTAATAAGCATGGTAGCATTTCTCTAGTACGCTTATTGACTGTGAGCTGTAAGATTTTAAGAATGTGGTGAGCAATCAATAAGAATGTGCAGTTGATGAGGTGATGTTCTTTATTTTAATTTTTGAAGACAACAAAAAGAAAGATGAACGACTTCAGGATTATTCCTGACTTAATAACCATAAAATGGTATTAGTATGAAAACTAGTTATGAAAAGGAGTTATGGCTTTTTAATGTGTGGATTCTGCAGCGGAAACGCTTCCACAACACTCATGACTCCGAGATGGCATGGACGTGTCTAAACACGGGTCGGATTCCTCAAATGCACAGGTCTCAAGATCCATCATAACCAGGGTCTGAAATGAACACCTACCAAGCTCTAAATCTAGCTTTTTCTCCGGCTCAGGAACAGGAACAACACCCACCACAGCACTTCTGTTTGTTCTACTGGCTGCAATTAATCTGCTACTAGCTAGCATCAGTCTCAGGGTAACTAAACAGCTAGCCAGTATGTGGCGATATTTACAAGGAGTCAGCCAATCTTCCAAACAAAAGCACACTGCCAGGGAAGAAAAAGGAGGAAGCGCCAAAAGGACATCCTAACATTTCTAACAATTTTTTGTTAGAAACGGTGATTTGGAGATTATGGTGTTTCAAGAGGTCGGCTACCAGTAGTGATGCGTTGATCAACCCGCAAACCATTGAACATGCCATCGGGTCGGACAGGTTTGGATGATTATAATTGAAAAAATACTGTGGGTTACAAGCGGCGCATCCTTGACTGACAAATTGTATTCCGAGTAGCCCTACCAATTAATAAACGTACCTAAATTAATCACTTTCCACTTTATTTTCCCTCTCTGTCACTCCCTGTCATTAAGCGCACACGCACGCAGATTTATTATTAGAGCCTCACCTCACTTTTTCCCCCTAAATGGTATCCATAGCATTTGTTTACACTGAGGTTACATCGCTGTCATGGAAATGAATTTTATATTTGTGTCAAAAAGAGGAAGCTGGTTATTCTTATTTTTCAATCATTATATTTATTAAATCCTCCCTCTTCTGAGAGAAGGTTGAAAAGTAAGCAAAATTGCCCTACACTTTATCGCCGAGTGCTGCAAAGTACATCATGTTATTTGTAGATTGGGGAGTAGGTGCTTGATTTGCACCTTTTACAGCGTGTTGGATGCAGGTATGGAGAAAGTATGACCTGCGCAACACTACTGTCCACAGAGTGATGCTGAGTCTGAAAATTCTGTGCATTTAAAGAATTATTAAATGTACTGAGGGAATGTGTATGACCCACTAAAATGCAATTTATTATAAGAAAATACCGCCGGTGGACTTTTTGTTTTTCATTTTTCCCCATCCACTGCTAATTTGAGTCCACTGTGTCAAACCGTGAATTTTGGATCCTGATCACTACCCAAAAGTAATGCTCATAAATGCAGTTATTAACAATTAATGTTATCATGATAACAGAGGATATAAACGTATCATGGTGTGACAGTATGATGTTTTCTTTATCAACCATTTTGACGCGCAGAAGCCCTGAAGGGAAAATGAAAATACATGAACATTACAAAACAAAATGGAACATTAAAGGCTTTAAAAGTAACATTACTTTAATTAAATTATCATACAAAACTATTTCCATCTGAATAGGGCTTTAAAGAGAACTTTAAAAACATTTAACTATAAATTAAAACTCTTAGCATTCAGCCTCACTTAAATGTTTTACGCAAGTCAAACTGAATTAATCAGGTGTGAAGTGCAAGGTATATTTACAACAAAGCTCACTTCAAAGGCAACAAAGTCTGTAATATACTGTAGAATGGTTTCAGAGAAGGTGAGTTATTCAGAGTAGCAATCGATCCTTTTTTGTTTGCATTATTCAACTATTTTTTCTGTCATGCTCCCCATCTGTCGCGACACCTGTTCTGCGCTCCAGTGAATGTTTAACCTCACCTGCTCAAGTCTGCACACTAAAGTTAATTGGAGAAGGTTTACTATTCAAAATGGACGAGGCAGGGTAGGCGGCTCCTAAAAGTCACCGATTTATTTGCACTTAAAGGCATTGTTTGGGTTTTTAAAAGTCTATCTAAGATCAAAATTTAAGTGCATGCAAGTGCATAACCACAGGTGTTGAACCCTCAGCAGTATACTAAGCAAAATCAAGTTTAAAAATTTAATGCTGTTATTTCCTTTTGACCAACCATAAACTAGTCCTGGGTAGCCATATGTGGTACTAAATACACCATAACTTTGAAACTTTTAACTAAATTTAGCTCAGTGGGACTGCAGAAGTTTCATATGAGCCTTAGTTAACCTTTAAAACATGGTTTTGCCCGAAATGAGGGTTGTGGAAATCGGCCCGGATTACTTGCATTGTACTCGCACAAAGTTCACACTTGGTGTGAAGAGAAGAAAAACCTATAATGACCAAGACCATCATAATGTGCTTATATGCACCTCAACACTGATTTAAAACAGACTTGAAAAACCTGATTTATCCCTTAAATGTATAAATGAACATTATATCCGAAACATTGTTTGCTGAGCAACCATAATAAAAACATGACAATATGAACACGATAGCCAGTTTACTAAACCATGAAGCAGTCAATCACAGAAAACAAAATCTGAAACCTTCGCCACGCAAAGTACCGTTAGAGATGTGTTTCAGAGGCTCGTACCATTAGAGATGTGTTTCAGAGGCTCGTACCATTAGAGATGTGTTTCAGAGACTCGTACCATAGTGCCGTCACAAAATGAGAACTCTGCATTAAAGAATCTGGATTGGTTGTTTTTATTGGTTTATTTTCTATAAAATGCTTCATACTTCAAGATTTGGTCTCCTTTTTCATGTCCACTGATTGCATCTCTAATGAGTAATGAGAAACATTTAAATCAACAGAATGATAATCTTTTAAAAAATAATAATAATAAGTGACCAGTCCGTTGCAAGCCATTTGTGTGAGGTTTTACCACTGGGAGCTAGAATTAGATGGGAAACCTGCAAGGATAACCCTTGAGCACTTATATTCTGCCAACATTAATTATCACTAATTGCTTGTGGTGTTACTGTGTCTTAAAAAAGAAACACTGCCTTTGTTTTTCTTGTGTGTTGCTGCAGGGTTGAGAGGTCTGTTCATAAATTGAATATCATGAATATTCCTTCCCAGGGTTCGTTCACAAACATACCCATTACTGTCGATTGAGTGATATGGACGTACAGAGAATCGCATTATAATCAAATCATGAAAGATACAGACAAATGTTATGACAAAGATGTCTACACAAACCAAACAAAAAATCTAATTGTTAGCTATCCATCATAAAAACACAATCCATGCTAAATAACATTACGTACGGCTAAACTACCACGGTTAGCAGTGTGAAGGAAACTCTGAGCGTCTGAGAAAACAGAAATCATCTCCATGAAAACACACAGGCCGAGGCTTATAATCCATCTGATTGGGAAGGAAACTCACACAGAGACCCAACTGAATACCATAGGACATTTTTCCATCCACCTGTAATGTGGACGAGCATCAGGATGGCACCAATTTGTGGAAAATTCCACAAACACCGGTATGATAAGTCCACAGTGATGTGGGAATGGGTGGTAAAATAAATAGACCATGGAAACACTCATTAGTTCATCAATAGTGGCATGGATTCAAGAAGTCCAACTAGAAAAAAAACGGACAAATTAAGGTATCTGGTCAAATCATGCAAACTTTCCATAGAGAAAACACACACATTTCGTTTTGTCATAACGCTGAAGCTTTAAACTAAATCCTGAAATTTCTGAACTGGAGAAATGACAAAAACAAGTCTATCAATCAAAAAATTATGAAATTCTAAAATTACACAAACAAAACATTTCTCATTTTTCTCTATGTGGCCATGCTCATGGAGTGAACCTAACTGCTCAATTTTTAGTTAAGGAATGACAGCTTATTGCTGTTCTAATGTAAATTAGCATCCCACAACATTAACTGCTATTCTTCAAATGACGTGTGATTGGTTAATAAATTAACCATTGTAACCTTTGGCAAATTGCTGCGTTATAAGCAGAAAACTCTCTCTAGAAGGTAACACATCACACAACCTCATCATATGTTGCATAATAGTGTTGTGCATTATTCCTTTACATGATCAACAATCACAACAAAACATTCACGATTGATACTTAGGCAAAATGAAAATGCGTTCTGTGACACAAGGCAACGTTCTGAAGGAAAAAGTAAAAAAATTAACCAGCAAAGAGGAAATGAGACATTAATCAGAGAAAATCTCAAACACAAGCAGAAATTTCTCTCCTCGATCACCGGAGGAATTTCTGCGACACGGACACTCAAGATCGCTGTGATCCTAAATCAGCTGAGGCCGGTTAAAGGCCAGAATGTCCAGGTCGTCTTCCTAGAGGAAATGCTTCTATTTTGAGAACACTGGTCACAATGTGCCGAAGTACAGAAGCGACAAGACTTCCATTTTGTTGTTTTTTTTTTCCATCCTATCGACTGAGAGCAAACTCATCCAAAGTCAGAAGCTATTCATTAATAATCTGTATTTCTACATGTTCTGTGTAGCCACACTTCCACACATTCCCACCCCCTTTTCTTTACAACATACTAAGATAAAATGGCAATACTGTCATGTTACACACTGCCTCAGAAAAAATAAAAATACAAATAAATTTTTGTAAAATAAAATAAATTAACCCCCTCCAATATTCAGATCCTGCTTTATTCCCACAGCTGCCAAAAATAGACGATGATAAAAATTTAATTAAAATTTAGTGTGAACTTTACTACAAAGCTATGTCTAAACTCAACTAATAGGACGACGGCAAGCTTTCAAGATAGCTATGAGTATGCTAATGTTAACAGTGTTATAAACAGGGGTAGGAATTTCTTCCTTACTTTGCGTTTCCTTCATAAGCTTTCCAGTTTGTAAACACCCGTAATCATTTTCTTTAGTTGTAGGCATATCGGTTAAGAATCTTCATCATATAATCAGAAAAAAAAGCATTGCCACATCTTCAGCTGTGATTTGAATTCATATGTTTGCCATATGCGTGACAAAAAGTCAAATCATTGAATGTTGGATTTGTCTAAGGGTGTTTGAGAGACACCAAGCCACACACCGTTACCCGTATCATGCATGCAGATTGAAGGCGGGAATTGAACCCGCCTGGAGGTGCAAGGCAACAGTGCTAACCATTAAGCTTCCATGCTGCCAGCCCTATAATGATAATACTGGGAAACACTGCACCTTAAATGCAAACATAAACTACAAAAAAAATTTTTTTAATGATTGTGGAGTCAGCGTAACGATACATCAATTGCAACTCAAAAGAATCACGATACATCACTAAATCGATATTTATATATATTTATATATTTTCACTGAGGCAGTTCTGAAACACCAGATTCTTTTCTAGATATATTCCCGTATTGTAATATATCTAATACCACTTAGAGACAGATACTAAAAACAAGCTAAATTATGAAGTTATTGTTCTCATAACAATAAGAGACACATTTAACACCTCACTTTTATACTTGTTTTGTACAAATATGTTGTTATCATACCATATATCAATAACTCTAAGTGATAGGGCAGGAAACATTAAAAACTATTACTTGTTTTAATCTATTACAGTATTGTCTGTAACACTAAGGGACATGAACAGTATGTTCTAGAACAAGAACATTAAAAACTAATCTAGCAGCTTCTACAAGCATGTAATGATTTAATACCTGCCCTGAGCCCTGTGGAGTTTTTAAACCTAACCTACCATTGTACTTCTAAGATATAACTTAAGCACAAACAATAATGCGAGGTTTTCATTTAAAACAATGTTTGTGTTGTTATAATAATGCAAACGCAACTAGGTTATAATGCACCTGTAACATCATGCTAGATAGCAACCTTGCTGCATTCTACTGGTGGCTCAGAAGGCTAATGCACTGAGTTACTGATCGGAAGATTGGTGGTTCGATTCCCAGCTCAGCTAGGTTGCCATTGTTGGGCTCTTGATCGAGGCCCTTAACCCTAACTGCTCCAAGAGCGCTGCAACACGTATGGCTGACCCTGCGCCCTGACCCCAGTTATGCGAAAATGCGAAGAAGGAATTTCACTGTGCTGTAATGTATATGTGACAAAATAAAGGCTTTACAAGCCCTGTTTGGAATCAAAACACAACAAACACGCTAAGCTTTGCTTTTATGTACATCAATAACAAAAGCCAACGCACAAAGTACTGAAAGTTCAAGTGGCAAAGAATTCAATATGCGACATGTTTTAATAAGATAAAATAAGATGTACCTTTATTCGTCACACAATGGGGAAATTTCTAAATTTTCTGAGTATTTACTCAAAAAACTGTGAAAGACGATTTTTTGAGAAAGCGTTGAGCTTTGAAAGCTTTGAGGTATCAGCTTCAACAAATATTCTAGCACAAAAAAACAAACAAACAAACAAAAAAAACAGGAACACAAAGTGTTTGTGAAGCCTGACTACGCTGCACACACTGCTGAGCAACAGGATCACAAACCTAGGTTACATCTGCAAAAAGGTTACAACACCCCCCTCAATCCACGCACAAAAAAACACAACAGAATTGAATAGTTTGTGACCGTTTAGAATTTCACTTTTTTTATTATCTTAAAACTAAAACTGGCTTTGAATAACACTGATCTTGTGGAGTTTACTCTCTATGAAATATTAATATACATTTCTTTTGGTTTTTTAATAAATAGGCTCTTAAATAAATATATTTTTTGTTATTTTAAAAGACGGTTTCACTTTTTGGACAATTTTTAAATAAATAATAAGAAATATACTTTATTATTTTAACAGACATATTTTTATATTATCTTCTTTAACAAATTACATCATTTGACTTGTTTATTTTGGAAATTTTCCAGATTTTTATGTTTTCATATCTATCTAAAACATATAACATTAAATAACAATTACTTTAATTATTTATGTGTAAAATATACTTTTCTTTTTTTTTTTTTTTTTACCTTTCACACTTAAATTACTATAACATAGGGGACGTACCTGCAACACGTATTGCTTATGTTAATGAAGGGTGTCATTAATATTGGAAATGTCCGGTTAGCATGCATAATAAGAACTATTTGGAATATTGCTTAAAATACACATTAATATTTTTTAAGATAATATTCACACTTGTACGACTATAACTTATGAAGCATATCTGCAACACGTGCTGCTTATGTTTTGGAAATGAAAAATTATTTCAATAATTTTGGAAATGAGACAAAGTTAGGTCCACAGTTTGGAGGAGGGGGGCGTGATAATATTTGGACTATTTTCATCATAAAATAGGAAAATACTGTAGTAGGATACTTTTTTTTTTAATAGTCAAGGAAGTCAAGGAAGATATGAAAGAAAGAAGATATTGATAGTCAAGGAAGATATGAAACCTCTATGAAACAAGGCAAAGTGAAATGCAGTGATATTTTGTTGAGAATAGTTATTTAAATCCGATACAATATATATTTATTCTATTGAATTTAACCATTTGTGTAATTTATGTTTTAATATTAATTAATTGCAGCTGAGGACCGGTGGAAGACGTCGAGCTAAAGCTGTTAGCTCCAGAGCTCCATTCTGAGGCAAAAGTATCTGCTGTGTTTTGTGTTACTTTACCAGATAATCCATGTAACGCCTCGGAATCTCGCTGCCGTCCTCAGGAAAGTGAAATCCAGGCTGAAGAATCAGACTTCCTAAAGAATTGTCCGTGTAAATCGACTGCATCCAAGAACTAATGCCGGGCGTGTGTGTGTGTGTGTGTGTGTGTGTTATGTTCCCCGCCTCTCTCTGTGATAGAAAAACATTAACGTTAGCTATCAAATCCCTTACAATAAAAACAACCAGCCTTCTGTCCCTCTATAGATTTTAAGACATAAAATATCTTATTATACATTTATCAACATAGCTTCAATTTTGTTTAATTTTAAACAAATAAAAGGAAACAATCAACAAAACTCCAGGTAGTGTGTGTACCAATATCAGTGTGTTTAGGGTTTAAAGCAGGCTAATAAAACTGCTAGCACAGCTTCACGTCGATCCTCTCGCGAGACTTTAACCTCACGTCACGCGGACGGAGATAAAGCTAATCGAGCTAAATCTATCATAAAACCCGATCGAATGTGCTTTATGAAATGATATTCGAGGTAAAGTTACATTCGTTCTATAAAACTGAACGGTTTTCTAGTGTTCATTTGTTTTTGTAGTGCCATCTTGAGCGTTTTCTCACCCGGGGGGGCGGTAGTCTGGTTGTTCACGTGATCAAGGTCGTTTCCGTGCCTCTTAGAGATCTGTAGCTAAGCTGTAACAGCGACAGTGACACGTCGAGTCGTACGCCATCTTGGAGAGGTCTATAATGCATAAAGTTTATAAAGTTAAGTTTAAATACGATGTTGTGAATACAGATATATAAACAATGTCTATTACAATTTAGCCCAAATCCTAAAAAAATAGTTGCAGAAAGGGAATAATATGGACACTGTGTACATTTTATTTATCACCAAAATATTTTTAAAGAAAAGTATTGTAGATTTATCTTCATAGCTTCATTAACCTCATAGATTACTTGAAGAAAAAAAAACAATCATGGTTATTTAAATTTAAATAAAACAATACATTTCATAAAACCAGCAATAATATGACAATCACATATTACAAGTTGGGTTGTGTGTAAATATATTTCCAGCAACGTTTATTTATAAGTAACAAAGCTAACATACATGACAATATTAATTTACATTATGATAAATCGATTGAAAAACTTTACGCATGACAAATATTAAGAAAATTAAGTAAGTAAATTACATATGTAAAGTAAAAAGCCTAATACTTGTCAAAAAATAAATAAATCTTGAGCCGGCTTTTAAAAAAGTCATTTAAATGAGCTGGTTCGTAAGACGTCGGCGATTATCACACATACAGTATTTGGGCAATTTTAAAGAAAACTCTTGCTGATGTTTTATATTAAATTCCTATATTGGAAATTTGCCCTTTCCAAGATGGCGGAGCGGTTGCCGAATTGGCTACAAGCGTGATATGTCACAAAGTGTATTGTTGTGGCCCCATCTACCGGTCAAAAATAACTACACCGTCTAAAAAGTGAATAAAAGTAACAATAGAGCAACATAATTGAATAAATAATTAGTTTCATGATAACTTGCATTTTATTCGAGTTTATTTTTGATTATCCAAGATGTAAAATTCACAAATTAATTCCAAATATAAAAGTGTAAGCAATATACTTTCCTATACAGCATTTGAAATGGTATATCATCTCTGAACACGTGCATGAAAATCTTTATTAAATGTCATAAGCATGAAGCAATAAAGATGGTTATAAGGATTTTTATTACAGAAATCTGCTATTATCATTGATTAGAAATCAATATGTTATAATATTATTTTAGTGTAATCAGTAACATGCCTGTCCTAATGTGATTGCAAAAAATGCAGAGGGGGGGGGGAGTAACAGAAGACAGCCTCATCAGCACCTTTATGTCATACAGCGGGGTATTAATATATCTGCCGAAACATTGCAGCAGTGTGAGGAGCGACAGCGAGTTGACCACACAAACCCCATTCACTTACAGGTTTTTAAAGTAAAGATGCAGAGTATGTCTGTATGTATGTATGTAATTCTTAACAAATACATTTTAAAAACTTTACGTTTTAAAGTTTTACCGTATTTATTTATCTAAAATCTTTAAAACCTTTAGGTTTTTTTTGGAGGGGGGTATTGGGGGGTTGACGTTGCAGTGTTGCGATGCCAGCTCCACCCTCGATTATACTCCTGCATTGGGCATCAGGAGTCATTTTCCCGATTCGATTCTTTTATACTGACTCGTCCAAGTGAATCAAATTGTGCGAATTTCTTTTTTCACCTGTCAGATGCAGTGTGATCCAGAACTATTTTGTAATCATAATTAGGAGTTCTTTAAAAGGAAAAACTTAATATAGCACTATTTTAGGTTTAACCCCATCCTTGATTAGAGGAAAGCGTCGGGCATCGTGAGTCGTTTTACTGATTCGAAACTCGTTGAAGGGAATCAAATCTAATTTGTTAGATTAACGTAACACATATGCAAGCTTTTAGTACAACAATGTTACAGTTTATCATTTTCAACTGGAAACATTAATAGAACGTTTAACAGCGCGTTTTATAACACATTTTTTTTACATAAAAATAATATTACTTAACAAACGTAATATAAGTACAAAAATATACGAAATATATTTGATAATTCAATAGAGAATATATGTAAGCATCAGTTCAATGTGTTAAAATTCTGCATAAAACAACATAAAAGCCATTCAGATGAATAATTTTGGGGATTTGTTGAAAGGAGTCGGTTCGTTGATGAATCATGACTCGTGACTCGTCCATCAGTAACTGCGGCCATAGACCGCAAAAGGAGTGAGGAGGAGGCAGGGGAATAACAAAACCCCGACTTTAATCCAGTCCACAAATTAACTTTAAAATGATTATCATGTTAAAATAGTGCAGTCGCTCTCATTCCGAGGCGTTTCGGTGGAATTTAAGGACTCTTGCAGAAGTTTTGAAGAAGGCGACGGAACTTTGGCAGCTGCGCTTTAACCAGAAACCCCAGGAAAAAAAAAAAGAAAAACGAAAAGAAAACACCATGGCGCTCAGAGCGAGAGCTTTATACGACTTCATTTCTGAAAATCCCGGAGAGATTTCTGTAGTGGAAAACGAGATTTTAACTTTATACAGTGAGGATGTAGTGGACGGATGGTTAGAAGGCACAAACAGTCGGGGAGACTCGGGACTCTTCCCCGCGTCGTACGTGGAGATCTTAAGGACTGAAGAAGGCTTTTCAGTACAAGGCAACGGGACTGCTGGAAACGTCTACAGCCCTAAGACCGGAAGTGAGTATGCCTGCCAAGTGAGAGTGGACACCTCGACTGAGTCCACCCCTCAGAGACACGGTTACCCGACAAGCCAAGGCAGCGATGACGACTGGGACGACGACTGGGACGACCCCCCGACGACGATGACCGCGACGACTCACGATCCGAACGTCCATCAGCACAAACACCAGCCCACTCGTGCCAACTCGGTGTCATCACGTGGCAGTGGTGGCCAGCAAGCTCGAAGTTCAGCGACCGTTGGGAAAAACCTCAACAGGTTTTCCACCTTTGTCAAATCAGGGGGCGAGGCGTTTGTTTTAGGTGAGGCGTCCGGATTGGTCAGGGATTGCGATCAAATCTACGTGGTCATGGGTCCGTTCGGTCCCGAGTGGCAAGAGAGCCCGAATCCTTTCACGTGCTCCATTGACGATCCGACCAAACAGACCAAATTCAAAGGTATGAAGAGTTACATGTCGTACGGCCTCACGGCCAGCCACACGCTAAACCCTGTGAACCGCCGCTACAAACATTTTGACTGGCTGTACGCGCGACTCGTGGAGCGTTTCCCAGTCATCTCGGTTCCCCACCTTCCCGAAAAGCAGGCCACGGGTCGCTTCGAGGAAGAATTTGTTTGCAAACGTAGGAAGGGCCTGATCTGGTGGATGAACCACATGACGAGCCACCCGGTTTTATCCAGGTGCGACGTCTTCCAGCACTTCCTGACCTGCAGCAGCAGCGACGAGAAAGCCTGGAAGCAGGGCAAGCGCAAGGCCGAGAAAGATCACCTGGTAGGCGCCAACTTCTTCCTCACCATCGTCCCACCGGCCACCCCGCTCGACCTCCAAGAGGTGGAGAGTAAAGTGGAAGGCTTCAAAACGTTCACCAAAAAGATGGACGAGAACATGGTGCAAGTCAACCTGACCATCGGCGAGTTCGCCAGGAAGCAGATGACTGGGTTTAAAAAGGAGTATCAGAAAGTTGGACAGGCCTTTCGTTTGCTCGGGCAGGCCTTCGAACTGGACCAGCAGGTGTATTCGGTCAAGTTGAACCAAGCGATGGCGTTCACTGGGACCACCTACGAGATCATCGGGGACTACTTTGCAGAACAACCTCGCCAGGATCTGGATCCAGTGTCGGATCTTTTAGCGATTTACCAGGGACATCTAGCAAACTTCCCAGACATCATCCATGTTCAGAAAGGTTTGGGGAATTTTTTGAATTTGCATGGTTGCATTATTAATTTGCAATTCTGTTTTCCTTTAATTAGACCGTTAGTGGTGAAAATAATGGGTCAAATGGTTCAAAACGCATACAGTCTGCGGACACAATACCAGAATGGTGCAAAATATAAGTTAAGTTCAGCCTTTATTCATTACACATACATTATTGCACAGTGAAATTCTTTATTCTTCGCATATCCCAGCTTCATGTTAGTAGGCAGGGGTCAGAGCGCAGGGTTTAGACATTTTGCGGCGCCCCTGGATCAGACAGGGTTAAGGGCCTTGCTCAAGGGCCCAAGAGTGGCAACCTGGCGGAGCTGGGGCTCAAACCGCCGATATTCCGAGCATCCAAGGGCTTTCAGAAAGAGAGTGCTTCGATTGTTTTGTTTGTTTGGAATTTGGTCAACAAATCGGAGTGGCCCTCTGTCAGTGATTGCATGGGGATGGCATGGGGTTCACTGCTGGGTCACACCGACGATGACAAAAAGTATGCAAAATTTTGGTATAAAAATGCTCACAATACCATGACCTTATGTTAGTTTGGGTGTTTGATTCGGTGGATTTAAATTTGAAACAATGTTTAAAAATTTTTTCCAGCGGCCTGACCTTGAACTCGCCATCTTTGGTTTAACCTGTAAACTTCTATTTTTTGTATGTAAATCTAAATGCACCAGAAAAAAAAGCAAAGAAAAAAAATCTTGATGAATGTTTACTAATATTCACATGCCTAGGAGGTCAGAGCGCCTTAATCTGAATTCCAAAAAAATCCATAAGCCATAAATCAGAGTTTTTATCTAGACATGTTTGGATGAAAGTCGAGCAGTGCAGTTGAGATTTCTGTAGACTAAAAGAAAAGTCAGATTTAAACTCGAGGGGGAAAAAATGGTTAAATTGACTCATCATGCGAGCTGAGTCATGATCATGCCGTCTGTTCTCCATCACTTCATCACGACAAACTCAAACGCACCCAGGTTTCCTTTGTGCTTACTTAAACAAGACGTATAACACATGTATGATGTATCACCATATTCCTATGCGTTGGATTTAATTTGTTAAATCCGTTCGAGGGTTTTTAGACACTGCAGTATCTGGATGCTATTGCAACTTGCTTTTCTACATCTGTGCACCAGCTTCTTTTCTGCTTTTCCTTTTCCTTTGCTGTCGATGTATTCAGGAGGTTTTAAACGAGCCATGAGAGATAGATGAACTCATTTATACACTGAAAGTGAAAGTCGGCAGGTTGAGCAAACTGAATCAGCTCCAGCAAACATAAAGAATGAAAAAAGAAAGAAACACGAAAGAGAAACCCAATAAACCTCTTTGGGTTAAACATCAATTCTACAGAGTAAAATATGCTAGAATGTAGAGATGGAGGAGAAAAGAGATGCATTTATGTATTGTGATTCTTTTCATCAATTCATGTATCAGCACACAGACTCCATTCGTCTTTAATTCATTTTAAATACAGTATTAGTTATATACAGTATATAACTACAGTATATACAGTATTTGAGGCGGTAAAATGTTGCCATTCCTCTATAATCCTGCAGGTGGCCTGCTCGAAATTGTTCACAAAACAAATTATTTAAAGGGGCGGAGTTTATGTATTATAATAATCAATACAGAATTATGACACTATATATTAATTTGAATAAAATGTAAAAGATCTTATTGACTTCACAGAGGACATTAAATGTTTCTCGAGATGATCCTGGTTATCTCATGGACTGAATTTCTTTACCTATAAATAAATTTAAAGTACAGTAAGCTTTAAAGGACCCATATTGTACTATTTCTTATACAGGTCCCCAAAGTGTGTGTGTGTGTGCGCTCTAATGTCCCAGCTGAAATACCCCTCAGACAATTTTTACTACTTTACTGTTTCATACTGTTTCACTCCTTCTCCAAATGCACTGTTTCAGTGTTTATGTAAATGAGCTACTGTTGAGCCACACCACAAGAGAAACAGAGCTGAGTCACAAGCCGGGGGAGGGGCTATTCTTATATGAGGTCACATTAGGGGGAAAAATAAAATTTTCAACTTGAACATGGAAAAAGGACAAAAAGCAGGAAAGCATAATAACTCACAACTACGTGTTAGGTCAGGTTATGGTTTAAACTATTGGCACGTTTTCTTGCCACTATTTTATTAATTTGACAGATTAAATATTTTGATCTTTTACACATGATAATTTTGTCAAATGCTCCATGATCTAACATGAAAAAAAGGACGAATAAACAATAAATGTGTATGTGCATGTGTTACAATTTCATGACAATGATGCAGTAATCTGTGGCTTCATTGTGTTTGAGTCTCACGACCCGAACAAATTGTGATACAACACAGATGTGCTGGATCGAATGCTATTCAATAAGCTGCTGAATAATGAGTGATTTGTTAGATTAAACCATATTTGTGGTGATTAGTCAGATGATTACCAGTAATGCTTTTATACTATTAGATTTGTTTCAGTGCTCAACGTCTTCTTTTTAATATTTTTTATTGTATATTCATTTGATATCTTTTATTGTTTATTCGTCCTTTTTTTCATGTTAGATCATAGAGCATTTGACATAGAATGAAAAAAAAAGCTATTTCTGTCTTCAGGCAGTGTTTAATATCTCAATTTTTTTTGTTGGAATCGTAACCAATCAGTAATAAATAGAACTGCTAGCTCCGCCCCTAGTGCCTATTTTAAGCAGGCCAAAAAGCCACCCAAGTGGAACCTTCGGTACTGGCTCTGTGGCAAACGGAAAAAAGCACAGGTCCAGGTTTTTGTTGCCAAACATTCCTGCTCTTTGTGCCGTGGAAAAGACTGGTTTGTCTGAGACGTTTATTTATGTCCAGTTTGTGCAGCGTAGGTTTTCTTTCTCCCGTGTCCATCTCATTTTTAATATAAAGCAATTACATCCGCTGCATTAAAGTCCATCAGGTCATAACCCTGGTGTTTATTTCACAACATATACACATCTACACTATAGAATATAATATTTATAATATAATAATGTCAGCATAAACACAGTTATATTGCCGATAGAGATGTTAACACAATTTTTTCTTGCCACATCAAAGTCAAAAGCTATACAGTACGTATGAGAACAAAAGAGATTTATTCATTCATTTACGTCCCCGTTGTGTTTTTCAAAAATCAAATATAAATTGTAAACATAGTAGAAAATTTAGATGGAAATTAAAAAATGATCACACATGCTTTTTTCTTGACTGAAAATCGAATCTGTTCGTCCCAGTATCAGATCCCTGATCAGTATCAGTTCAATGCCAAAACTTTCAGTCTGTAATGAATTACTAATGAAACCTCTTCCAATTTAAATGAACTATTAATCATATTAGTTAAGTCTAATTAAGACTCTTCTATTCATAAATTCATCTTTAGCTACCAAAATGGGCAACTTAGCTTCTTTGGCAAGAATAAGATCTTGGTGACTGTGTCTTTCTGATTGACATATATATATATATTTATTTATTTATTTTATTTTATTTATTTTTTAACAACACCTTAGTAACTACACCATCATGAAATAAGTTTCATCTATAATTATGGTAACTGAGTGCGACTCCTAATCTAATTTAATTATTGTCTAATTTAATTATTTTCCAGTCTGAAACGCATTGCGTAATGGCGTTCATTTATTTCCTAACTTCTTAAACTTCGTAAATCCTACGTGCAAACTAGCGAACCTAGTCGTGCTGCTTGTCGTTTGTGTCTTTGTCCAGTGTTCTGATGCGAAACTGTAACAGTCAGTACATTCAGGCTGTTCAATACGCCGTACACTTTACACATCAGACTTTTGCTTAAAATCTAGTAAAGCTTGGTTTTGTGTTACGCAATCATCTTCCTAAGAACGTTTTCAGATGTAAATTAGTAAAACAAGCGAACTCTAGCTATCTACACTCGCCAGAGGCAGCAACGATCCTCACTACTTCCTTCTAAGCTTCATTTTTCTACGTAACGTTACACTGCACATTTAATTACATGTCATATATAAGAGGATGAGCGGAAACCACAAGGAGGTCATAAATTGGAGCTTTGCTCATAAAAACTAGCATGTAGCATTGCATGAACCGTACAGTCAGATCGTTTTCATGTAAATGTACGTAGAAAGTGAGTGTTCCCTAACTTAAAGCTGCGGAACATGGTTTAAAGTTAATATGTCCTAATGAACGCTTTGCTCGGTTTACCTTGGAAGTGGCAAGTCGTATATTAGAAAAATGGCGTCTTTTAACTTTGTGGGAAAAAGAAACATGTTCGTCTTTTGTTAGCGATAAGCTAGCTAGCTGAAAGCAATGAACGTAGTAGTGTAGTCTCCATGACTGTCTGACTGAATAATCTAAAGCTAATACAGTGTAGTGAAAAAGTATTTGCCCCTTCTTCAGTTTTTTTTTTTTTTTTTGCATATTTGTCACACGTGTAATGATTGAGATAATCAACCTAATTTTAATATTGCACAAAGAAAACCTGAGTAAATTCAAAATGCCGTTTCAAATGATGATTTCATTTATTTTGGGGATAAAAATGACCAAACATGCCGGCCCCTGTGTGAAAAAGTAATTGCCCCCCCCCCCTCTCTCTTTTGCTACATCATAAATGAACTGTAAATTTTGGAAAGCTCAGTTAAATTGAACTTGTCTCATTCAGGCCTGATTATTCACAGACTGTGACAGTGGAATCAAGAAATCACTTTAATGGAACCTGTCTGACAAAGTGAAGCACACTAAAAGATCTTAAGAAGCGACATGAGCTAAAGACACTCGAGATCAGATGAGAAACAACTCACTCACTCGCCGCAGTTACGGTCAGTGTTCATGATTCAACATTGAGAAAGACACTGGGGGGGAAAAATGGCATCCATGGAAGAGTTCCAAGGCAAAAGCCACTGCTGACCAAAAAGAACAACGGCTCGTCTCACATTTGCCAAAAAGCATCTTGAATATCACCAAGGGCAAATATTCTGTGAGTAAAGAGACAAAAGTTGAACTTTTTGGAAGGCGTGAGTCCCGTTACATCTGGTGTAAAACTAACAAGCGTTTCATAAAAAAAAAAAAAAACCATCATATGATGGTGGTAGTGTGATGGTCAGGACCTGGATGACGTGTGATAAATGATAGAACCGTGAATTCTGCGCTCTACCAGAAAATCCCGAAGGAGAATGTCCGTCCATCGGTTCGTGCCATCAAGCTTAAGCGCACCTGGGTTCCAGCAGGACAATGATCCTGAACACACACTGTACCAGCAAGTCCACCTCTGAATGACTCAAAAGACAAAGACAAAATTAAGGATTGAAGTGAACTAGTCAAAGATAACAAGCAGTTATTAGGTTTAGGGGCAGTTACTTTTTGTCTTGGATAAAATCTTTCTGCATTTTGTATTTACTCGGGTTATCTTTGTGTAATATTAAAATTAGCTTGATGAGCTGAATAACTGAATTGTGAAACATGCAAACGCACCATAAACAGTTTAACTCATTAAAAATAACAATAAAGGGATAGAGTTTGCTGTTTATTTGACGTCACTTGTTGACCGAGTTTCTATTGGCGGAGGCTGATTAGGGAACAGTAAGAGTTAGTTTTAATTCTGGCATCAGTTGACGGCTGAGTTTGCAGGAACGGTCTAAAGTGGGAAGTGGGAGATTCCAGGGTGGAAAGATTCGAGTTTTCAGGTGTCGTGAACACCTTTGACCTCTGACCTCTTGTTTACACCCTCTCTTCCCAGGAGCTCTTACCAAAGCGAAGGAGAGCCAGAAGGACAGAGACGTCCCGGCGGCACACGACATCCACGAGCGCTGCAACATCATTTCCTGTGCCACGCTGGCTGAGATCCAGCACTTCCACCGCACCCGAGTACGCGACTTCAAGGCGCAGATGCAGCACTACCTTCTGCAGCAGATCTCCTTCTACCAGAGGATCACTGCCAAACTGGAGGAAGCGCTGCACATGTACGACCAGGCTTAAAAACGCACGGACAGAAACACTTCAGCTCCGCGATCCTTAAAGAATGTGCAGAGTCAGGACTTTTTAATATCGCACACTCTCGACACTCATCAAGTCTTTTAAACAGCAAAGAGAAGGAGCACATGTGCAGGATGTGATGTTTAGACACGAATCAGCACGAAGGCCACAAGAACGCAGCACGTCTCGCTCTTATTTTCACTTTTATAACAAGAACGATTTTTTTTTTTTTTTTTGCCTGATGTTTCTGTTTTTAAAATGGGTTTTTAGTGTTCAGTGAATTTGAAATCGGAATCATTTACTGAGTAATAACATTAAGCAATAAACCATTAATATTAATGTCAGTCATAATAGTGCAAATAGTGCACTCGGATAAACAATATACAATTTTGCAATTCTGAATATTCGCTGAATAAAGTTTATTAAAATATTTGATTGGTGAACTTAAATTAGACTAACCACATGATATTTTATAATAATAATAATAAGAAGAAGAACAGTAAGTTGTGTAAATTAAAAAAATATATCTATTATGACTTTAAATATTACTTTTAAAAATGAGATACAATATAAAAATATTAATACTACTTCTAAGCATTTTTTAATGGTTTAGGTTGCTTAAGTTACTTAATAATAATAATAATAATAATGATAATATTAATAGTAATGGTAAAAAAAACTTTCCTTTTTCTTATATTTATTTTTTCCTTTTTTGGGGAGTACATTTATAAAAATTTAAAAAATGTAAATAAATGTATTGCTTATTAAATCTAAATTCAAAGTAATTAAAGACTAATAACAACGAACCAATGGAAGTATTCATTATCACATAAAATATGTTTTTTTTTTATCATAAATAAATAAGTAAATAATACAATTGATTTTTCTATAACCCTAACCGGATTTTCTTTAAGATTTAAAGATTTGAATGAGGATTTTATTCAGCGGATATTCAGACTGTTTTTGATGTGCACATGTCTACAGTCTTTGGAGGCTTTTTTTTTTTTTTTAATTCAGTAACTTTTATGAGCACATTTGGTTTCTATTCAGCAGAAACTAAAAAAACTAAAGTGTGCATTTAAACTTTGAACGGTTTTAACTCCTCAGAGGATCGTCATCAGGACTCGTCAGCACGAAGCCTCGTTACCTGTTTCCTGTATCTGTGTATCTTTACAGCGGTTTCTCACCCTGCATTTGGCTTTTGGACATTTTTTTTTTTCTAACAGCTGGAATTTGTGCCTTAGTTCAATTCCCATCTTATTTCCTGAGTCATTTTTAAATACAGATCTGTATTTATGAATCTCAGATGTGTTTCAGAGTTTCTTTTTTTCGTATGCTGAGCTCATATTTCACTGCTAAAGAGCTTTGTGCTTAAATGCAGTGTGAAGAAGCGGACGGCGTCTGGTTTAGATTAGCGGGAGAGAGAGAGAAGGCTGAGGAGTAACTCGAGAGAAGTGTGACCTAGAAATAAAAACCCTGTGGACCCAAATTGTGTTATCTAGAGGACATTCCAGACGAGGCAGGAGGCTGGGGTTGTGCCTCGAGCTCGGTTTACCACAGCATTTATTATTTATAAGATTAATATAAGATTGAGGATGAGATTCTTCTTACCGTGCTCGTGCCAGAAGCTTTTGCTCAGATTCTGATGCCAGAATACAGACATGCTCTGAATTAGCACTGGAGGGAAAAAAAGCCTGGTTTGCTGTGACCTGTTGTTTGTTTAGACTTTAACCAAGAATGCTAGAAAGATGGCTAGATGGGACTCTTGTTCTAGCTGAAAACAAAATGAGTGGAAGTTCAAACAGAGTGATTCAAATGGGTTAAAAGGTTTCAATAAGGGTGAGTGATGCGACAAAAATGTCAGTGTGATTACACACGGACACACAGCACAGCAGGGTTGCTTTCAGAAATCAAGTTGTTTTAAATTAGTGCCTTTTGGACTTAACCAAAGTCTACAAAGACAAATGACCACAAATGGGGAAAAAAAATTCAAATAAATGTATTTAAAAATTTGATCACATTCGGTATTTGGAATGAAATGACAACATGTACAACATCCCATCAGTCGCTCAACAACATTCTTTTTTT
>QMIH01000203.1:559353-595197 GCA_003987875.1 Clarias batrachus
GGCTGTAGAGCCGTGATTAATGTGGGAGCACTAAGTACCTCTCATCCCTCCCCTCTGAGAGAGCTCGGCCAATCAGCTCTCTCTAGACCTCCGGCTGCGAGAGGTTACAGCACCACCCGGGATTCGAACTAGCGATCTCCGGATGATAGGGCTCAACAACATTCTAGAGCTTCTCAGCCACATGCTGCGAGGGCTGGACCTTCTCACGCTTCCTAAAACTACAGAGCACAATTCTAGATCTTTTCAGCAAGAATGAAAAATTATGTAAAAAAATAATTTTTTTATTTACTTTTTCGACAGTTACAAGTATGTATGTATATTTTAGACAGTATTTTTAGATGTAACAGCATTGCAACAAAATTCTCAAAACTATATGATGATGTTCTAGAAATAGGATAATATGAAACTGCGTTCAGTAACTTACAGTAGATCTATTCAACATGAAGTACCCCTGAAGTCCTCTGCAACGTTCTAGACCTGTGCGACAACAACGTTCCAGGACGACTTAACAACCCTGTATAGACCCGTATACCAACATTCTGCTCGACAACATCTTAGAAATAAAACCCATTCAGAGACTATCCAGTAACATTGAAGAATTATATCACAATATTCTAAATGCAAGCAACAACATTCTAGAATTTTCTGACAAAGCAAAAACTATGAAACCGGCATCAACATCAACATTCCTGAACTACTCAGCAACATTCTGGCACCACTTTGTATGACAACATGCAACAAACTATGCAATGCAGTCGACCCCCAAGATTAGCTGGGGTTACGTTCCTAGAGCATCCATGCATTGTGAAAAACAAAGCGTTTTGGGTGTAGTCAATGGCTGTAAATCCTAAATATGCTCCCAAAACACTTTAATATCATTTCAAACTCAGCTTATTACACTAGCCCTTAACAGACAGAATGTAAAGGTGACCCTGTATACCGTATACTGTACTGCTGTGTCTCCCGCAGTGCTAGAATGTAAAATACAGATGTTACCCCTAGTGTATATGTACTGTCATTCATGCAAGCGTGTTTTCTTTGGTATGCGCTGTCGTTTTCTTTGTTCTAAGTTCTGTAGGATAAATACAGCAATGATTCACTATCCCATGCCTCGTCTTCCTCTACGGTTGCGTTTGTGTTCTCTTTACAGTATTAAAGAAATGTATACAATATTATATTTTATATGGAAATTTAGCTGAATTTTACGTTAATGTTTAGGATTTTTTTAAAAAAAGAGTAAATTATGTTGGTCTTAATAGTTTAGTTGTAAAATGCATGAAATATTATATATTGCCACGAAGAAAGCAATAAAAAATTGCGGCGGATATTTCCGGTTTCCCCAAAAATTGCAAGGGTTCCTGCGAACAATTATTAGTCACAAAAATCCACGAACTCTGAACCGCGACTTAGCCGGCGTCTACTGTATTCAGCAGCACCGAGAAACCTATATGACAACATTGTAGAACTATGCAACGCCATTCTAGAGCTAAACATCATTCTAGAAATACATGCTAACATTCGAAGACCGCTTGAAACCTTTCTAGAGCTATGAAACAGTATTCAGTGACGTTACAGTGACATCCAAACCAATGCAGCCTTCCTGGAACGTCTCAGGAACATTCTGTGTGACAAGATTTTAAAACGTCGCAAGAACATTCTAGAACTAAGCATCAGCATCAACATCGAGGAACTCCACGAGGACACGGTAGAACTTTATGACAACATTCTAGAACTATGCAACAGCTGCAGGACTGTTCCTAACATTCTAGAAAGTGTGACGGCATTTAAAAAGTTTGCAGCAACAGTGTGAAAAACATTGCAGAACTGCATGACATTCTAGAACAAATTGTAGAACATGCGACACCATTTTAGAACTGCAGAACGTTCTAGAGCTGCCCAATAACATCCTCACCACCATTCTAGAACTATGAAACTGTATGAAAGTTCTTTACAATGACATTCTAAACCGATGCAACATTCCTGGAACTACGTGACAATATTAAAAAGTATGACAGGGTTGTGAAACTTTTTTCGACAACCTTATATGACTGCATTCCTGAACTAATCAGTAACACCGAAGAACCGCACAAAACCATTTGAGATCTATAGAACGGCAATTGTGTACTTTGCGAGGACGCTGTGGAACGACTACGACACTGATGCATTCTAGAAGCCGCTCGCTGCATGACAACACACTGAACTAATCAACAACATTCTAGAGCCACATGCCAGAACAGACACACAGTGTCAGAAAAGGAGGCCGCTCGGCGTTGCCATGCCGACCGCGAGGAGGCCACTGAGCGCCTCCACACACACTGCAGCTGAATTATTTATTAGAGCTAATGTTTCCTTTTCTTTCTGCACAGATACACACCAACAGACTGGCACTCAAGCGCTGAGGAATTCAGCACCACCCCTCTCATGTTCACGGTAAAAATAGCAAATTGCTCATGAAATAATTCACACGAACCTACAGTAACTGCGGCATTTTGTTTCGAACGTGTGCACAGAGGTGGGCTGTGCGAAGCGAGAGCATAGATGTACAGAGAGCAGGCTTGTGCATTTAGAGGAAAATAATCAACAACAGAGAGGTGTGATGGTGGCTTCCTTTCACCATCACTATATACCGCATATATATATAAATTATTAGATATCATATCTAATCATTTAAACAAGTTTACACTATTATGGGTCTTTTATCTTTAGCATCGGGGTTTCACGAAAAGCCATAATAGTGTAGACTCTAAATAATGAGATATTATCGAATGTTATGTAGTATTTTTATGCATTCACCAATATTATATTTTGTACAATATATATTACTCAATTACATTAATAGCTTGATTAATTATTTAATCAGAGCATTACAACTAAAGTCATTCAAAGGCAGGATTTGAAAAAAAAAACAATTCAGCCTCATTAACAAATCTAGATGGTACAAATATACAAATGTGTGCCTTTTTCTCCAGTACACCGCTGTTGCATGGGCTGTATTTGCATACTGAAACATGACTGGCTGTTATTCTTTATGACAAAATAGTACCTTTTTAATTCTAACACAAGTGTTCCTTAAAACACTCACACTCTGATCAGTCTCTGCTCTCGCAAATAACTGTTCAGAAAGTTTTTAATCATGAAACAAATGCATCTTCTAAAGTAACTTTAAATCCTGATGTGTCATTGGATTGATGGCCACACACACAGAACACACAGTATGGAACAGAACATCTATTTAAAATACAACCACATTACATTATCCAACTCACCGATGCATTCATGTACTGTATATAGAGACTTAGACGTATGCAGAGATTCCTTACATGCACAAAAAAACCTTTCAGAGCATGCCCTCATGTGGCTCGAGGTGTGGTTCACGACTCCGATTCAAAGCTTCAACACATAACTCATGAAAGAACCTCATAACTGCATGCACATTTGGGTGTGGAGGTCTCCGGTCAATGATTCGGTCATCAGGGAAGCACGAATGATATCCATGGAAACTCCCAAACCACACGGAAAAACACTTTCCGGTCCAATTATTCCTAAAGCATTCTCACAAAGCTGCTTTAGAAAGGCTTAGATAAGGATTTATAAAGACGGCTATTGAATGTGCAAAGCTTCAGAGTTGCTTGATTGTACACCACAGCACACTGCTGCTGAATTCTCAAATTTGATTGGTTGGATTGATCTATGACAGCAGCTCTACCAGTCATTTGAGTCGTAATTCGTACCAGGACCTTGAACAGTTTCATCGAGGCCAATGTGATCATAAAGGGCAAAGGTAAAGTAAGTTATTTCAAATTCAGTTTTATCCTCCTCCTTTTACCTTAAAACCTTGAGAGAGAAAATGCACCAGGAAATGATGATTAAAGGAAGGTCAAATCAAACACTAATTAAAGAAAGAACTGCAAAGCTCTAGGTCATGAGATCAGCTCATGGGTGGATAGATAAATGTGTACATCATCTATTCATTTTGTCTTGAGGGCTGCATTGATCTAAGTACTGGTCAGCTTGCTTGGGGAATAAATGTATGGAACTGTTCACTTGAATGGAAACAGTGGCTTTTTCACATATGTAGCTTATTTTATTGTAAAACTATTTGTTGGATTCTTTGACTTGTGGTGTTTTCCTGAATGGTGATTAGGTATAACTGCAAGTCCACCTGATTTTTCCTAAAGCAAAGTCTCTGCGAATGTTCTTGAAGTCCATTCTTTGAAGCAGTTTTCTCTAGCTGGAGTTGATGGTTAGTCCATTGAGTGTTTCCTGGCTCATACTGTATAGTTTCACTTTGCTGCATGTTCACCCACCTTCTGCTCCAGTAAGCGGTAATGTGCATTCTAGACTGGCCTACTGATCAGAAGGTCCCAAATTCACACCGCAGCACCACCAAGTCGCCACTGTTGAGCCCTTGAGTAAGGCCCTTAACCCTCTCAGATGCACAGTATAATTAAATAAAATGTAAATCGTACAGGACGAGGGTGTCTGCCAAGTGCCATAATATAAATATATATTTTACAGAAAACACAATATTTATCAAACATGAAATATAATAGTCACAGTAACAAAATACGGAAATTGTAATATCCTCTTCCTGTTAACCTTTCTGTAATCAGATTATGACAGAGTGTGTCTCCTAATAACCATCTACTCAGTCACAATAAAATGTGGCAGCATAAAGGTTAAACACGCTCACTTAGCTCAAATACTTTGGGTATAACAACAAAACTATTGCACAATATTCGGTAAATAAAACCAGACATACTTGTAAAAAAATCTTTAACAAAACAAACAAACAAACAAACAAACAAAAAAGCTCGATAATAGCAACCCAATGGGTTCGATGATACTTTTACACAAGAGGGAAGTTAGGAGTATTTGACACCAGTGCAAATTGTAAATGTACTTTAACTGCCTTCACATGTGCTTCCTCCTCCCGGTAAGGTATTTTCCTTACATCTCTCCAAAACATGGTGGTATATGGTTTGTCTACACTTGCTCTTAGCTGGACATGCGTCCCATTCAGGGTGTATTTCTGCCTTCCCTACAATTCTAATGATGAAGACCTGTTGGCATGAACCATCAGAGTAGTGTGAGGTCAGAGGTATTGTATCAAAAAAAGTACCAATTGTGACTCCTGGTTGGTGTACCAGAAGAGAACTGCAGAGGTCCACAAGAGTCCAAAGACAGAGAGGTTTACATGTTTTCTCCATAGGACGGCTCCAACCTCCGCAAAACATGGTGGTTATTGGACTGGCTATGTTGGAATTGCCACTAGGTGGACTGGCATCCCATCTGTTGTGCCAGAGGAAGATGGTTTCATGGCCGAAATACCCTGTCATTTTAAACCCAGTACTGATTTTGTCTCAAAGTTGGAGAAGACTGTGGTGTTCCTTCAGGATCCATGGGAGTCCATGGAGAGACAAGCATTGAAGAGTCAGGAAGTGTTATTGCTGGTACCAAAGCGCCATTGTGCTCTGCCTCTAAAACAGGGCTTCTAGTACACCTTGGCATCAGTGGGGTCACAACAACAGACGGAATGGTTAGACTTCTCTCAGACTCTCCCAGATAATGGCTTGGAGACACAATGTCCTCCACATAGTTCTCTGGAAGGTCTTGTATCATGGAAGGCTGAGCCCTTTTTTCTTGCCTATGCCTGAAAACCAGGATTAAAACAACTAGGATGACGATAAGAAACAGACAGGCCAGGAAGGGTAGAATAATAAGAAGAGGATCAGAGGCAGGTCTTGGTAAAGATTCCACCCTGATGGGAGTGTTCCTGGGAAGATCTTTGTGTCTGCCTGCTGAGGTCTTGGGTGCATTAGAAACTGGAGTTTTTCCTCGTGTATGGACACGGTTTCGTGTCCTGGTCTTTGGCGCCCAGAGTGGTCTTTTGGTGGGGTGCATGTGTGCTGGTTCGTTCATGTGTGAAACAACATTGCTTGTTCTGTTAAAAGCAGGATGTATGGTTGGACGCACTGGTGCTGCTGACACATCATATTTTCCTGTTATTGGCTCGTACGGTACGACCATGAAAACAAACTCCCCACTGGCGGGCTGAACGTTGGCAGCTTTTAAAAGGAACACAAACGAATCTTTAAAGGAAGTTTTGTTATGCAGAACAGAAGTTGTGTTATGATGTACAGATGACAAGTTAAGGTTCTCCTGAACAGCAATTCTGCCTTGCTCAACGTCGCTAAAGGTAAAGGATTCTATAGACTCTGATGCACCACCTAAGTTCACTGTTACATTTACTACCTTGCCATATTTTGGAGGAACAATGATTTCAAAGATCGGATCGCTGGCGCTGATGGCTGCCAGCTCACTGGCATTGAAAACATTCTTCCGTATCTTAACTGGAATACCATCAGGAATCCAGACTTGTTTTCCTAGATGGATCAGTGGCTTCACTGTGATATTGAAAACCTGATCGGTCAGGTTGCTCTCAGCGGTGACAACAGTGAATTCAAAGCTATCTCGAGAGGAGGACAAGTCCGTCATCTGATACGAAACCTTCCCCGACGAAAGTTCTTCCTGGTCAAAATGTGTGATCTGGTCTTCCTTAATGACGAGTCTGCCGTGACTTGGCGGTGTTGTGATGTAATACTTTATGGTGGTGTTTTTCTTGTTGGTCACCGCAGCCAAGTGCTGAAGTGTCAGGATGCCTGTGGTCTGCCCTTGTACCAGAGTCAATCCAGTATTATTCAAAACATGGATTTGGACACTACAAACGTCAAGGTTTAAGAGCTTATAGTGTGACCGATGGAAGCCATCAGTGACATTGAAGTAGAACACTCCTGAGGTGGTATCTCCTTCTTGAACAAAGTGCACCCTTCCCTCGTTCACATCAGCCTGGGTAAACGTAGCAGTCGATTCATTTAGCCAACCTTCCAGGGCCAAGAAACCATTGTCAGGCTTGCTAATTACAGTGTAGTGGATGTCCTCAGGTAAGCTGTCCAGTTCTTTTATTTTAAGATTTTCAGGACCTAGGACGACAGTGTCTCCTTTTACCACCAAGAGACTGGGAGGCAGAGCATTTACAGGCATTACAGTGATATTAAAAGACTCTGAGACCATAAAGTCTTTCTCATGAGGTACCTGAGGAGGTTTCCCTATAAGATGTAACCACACATCAAAGCTGAAACTGTCAAAGGTGCTCTCAGAGCCATCGTGCACATACATGATGCCGTGATTGTTCAGGATGGACTGCGAGAAGTTGGGTTTCTCATGGGTCAGGATGCGTTCATCTACGACAATCATCCCGAAGTGTGGCGGTGTAGTGACTCGGTACCAGATATCAAAGGAGTCTCGCTCTTCCTCAAGTAGCTTTCCAAAAAGATTTGAGGCATCCAGCTTCCACTTGTCAATCATAATTCGACTGCCTTGAAGTACCACTGCACCTGATATTCCAGAAAAATACACATTAGCAGCTGGTACATCATTACTAAAAGTGAAATTAGATTTGTTAACGTTATAAATGGTATATTCTTTTTCTAACTTTGCAGACCTGCTGTTTGTTTACTTCTTTGTGTCCTGATCCTGATGCTGCATTGTTTATATAATCTTTCCTTAATATTGATTTGCACTGTTCCTTTGTGCAATCTCACTTCCTGTGAGTATGTCTGCGTGAATCGTCACTTGTTTTGATTACGTCTGTTCAAGATCTGATCTTATGGCTTCATCTCGAGCTGTCAGTTCTCTTTGATCTTAAGCATAATAGTGTGGCTCAATATTTAACATCAATATACTGTACATCCTTTTTTTTAATCAAAAGCAGTCACTAACTTTCTACCTGGAAGAATGAAAGCGATGTTATAATGTCAGCTCCTGATACTACAATACCAGATAGTTATCTAATGTTATGCTAACCTGAGAAAGAATACCTGTGTTGGCGAATAAGACGCTCCTGTGCCCTGGACTTGTGTTATCGAACGAGATGTGGATGTTGAAAGTGTGAGGTGGGAAGGAAACTGGAGGAGAAGATGCTGTAAAGATGAAGGAGTCTCTTGCTGTCCACGCTATTGGCTCAGTGTGTTCATATACGACCATACCAGCCTTTAACTGTAAAAAAAAAAAAAAAAAAACATTAAAATTTAATTTAATACATTTACAACATGTTTGTTATTAACTTTTGCATAGTATTTGGTAAGTGCCTTGAAAAGTGCTAAATTATCATGCTAATCCTAACAATTTCCTAAAAATAAATATCAATATATCAGTTTTATTCAGAATTACATAAAATGTTGCGAAGAAGTCTTTTCTTCATCATGCCCTCTTGTTTCTCTTGCATTGACTCAATTGTCACATTTCACACTCATGTTTCTTGAGTTAACAATGCAAAAATCCAACTTGTCATTTTAGGAAAAATTGAAAAAAAAACAACAACCCTGAGCCTTCTTCCATAATGTTATATTAATATCTCCAAAAAAGTTGCAATTGCTTTTGCTGCTACACTAATGTCAGAAGTGGGCACACACTCACTCGCTCATCATCTATACCGCTTTATCCTGTATTCAGGGTCACGGGGGACCTGGAGCCTATCCCAGGAGACTTAGGGCACGAGGCGGGGGTACACCCTGGACAGGGTGGCCAATCCATCGCAGGGCACACACACATACACACACACACACTCATTCACACACTACGGGCAATTTTAGGGAATGCCAATTTGGACTTTGGACTGTGGGAGGAAATCGGAGAACCCGGTGGAAACCCACCAAGCACGGGGAGAACATGCAAACTCCATGCACACAGAGACGGGAATCGAACCCGGAGCGTCAGAAGTGGTGTTAGAGAAAATTAAACATTACGTTCATTAGAATAGTTCACGTGCATGTGTGCTACCTTGCATCATATTAACTTCACATCATTACCAGGCGCGTTCAAGTCAAAGCGGGACTTTTGACTGCGCAGAATAACAAAACACAGTTCTGAGAGTAAACACTCCCGTTATTTCTCTATATAATCCCCTGCGACACTAATGCACTTATGCCAGTGTTTCACTAGTGCTTGGACACCATCAAGGTAGAAAGTTTTCTCAGTAGACCAGAGCCATAATCAGACTGCCTGTCTGCTTCACATCTGAAACCCTAGCCTCCCAGGAACCCCTTTAAAAGCCCAAATATGTGAAAATGGCTAGGAGTGAGGTCAGGACTGTATGGGGGATGTGGCAGTAACTCCCACGCCGAGTTCCTGTAATGTGCTGTAAAGTGGTGTTGGTGAATGATTGTGTGTACAGTTCCCACAGACAGATGCGTCTCTTCCACAAGTTGGAAACAAGTTTTCAATTTTCAAGGATCCTGCGTTCCACTTGCTGAATGTTCTAGGGAACAACTGCAGGGTGCACAGACGGATCATCATTCACGGACGTACAACCATCTTTAAAACATTTGCTCCGTACTGTGCTTGAAGTCCCATTTTGACTTGACCGCCCCCCTCTTATATTCCCTAACCAATAATATTATTTAAATCACACCATCTTTTGAGTAAATGTAGATATTGGCTTTTTCTCTGTGGAATTGCCATCTCGGGCTCTGATCAGCCGGCCCAGTCTCGGAGGAGAGGTAACGGTGTAGATAATGGTGTGATTCTCACGAAAGTCTTCATAGTCATCAGTGGCAATGGACAAATTTTCCATGGAAATTACTTTGGAGGAACCTGAAATAACAACAAAATAAAACAATAGGCAGTTTAACAAAAATGAGGAAGAATGAAGAAAATGTAAATATTAAAAGAAATATACCCGGACAAAAGTGAAACTAAAAACAAGTAAAAACATTTTCAATAATATAACCTGGAAACACTTTGAGCTCACGGTTTCTCTCCAGGCTGAGCGCCCGAGATCGGGCAGTGATATTGAAAATTTGCCTGGGGGCAAAATTGAGTCCGTCATTCACCTGGAAATGAAATCCACCTAGCATCGCACCTTTGATGGGAAAAAAATGTGTCCAAAATTAAGGTCAAGTCCTTGTTCAAGTGTGTGATAATTATAAAAGATTGATTTGATCTTGTCAGATCTTACCAGTGTGTATAAACACCAGCTGACGGTGGAGGATGTGAGCCTGCGTGAAGTTCAGGACCGGTCTGGAGGGGGCGCTCTTCATGGCAAGGTGTCCGTTGGTGGGGGGAGTGACGACAAACTCCAGGCTGTCAGGGTCAGAGTCGCGGTCGGCAGCACTGAGCTCATCGCTGGTGATTTCAGTCACAGAGTCCACCCACACCTGTTATGGCAAAAATCATTGTGTTTTATTTTATTGGTTTATGTTTCCCACCATGTCAAAAAAACTTCTTTTTTTTTTTTTTTTCTAATTATCACCTGCTAAATGTCTTCTATTATACAATAGGCAACAATCTGTAACACTAAAGGTCAAAAACATGCTTGTGTATCTTGCTAGTTTTTTCATTATCATGCAGTGAAATCGACAAAATTATCCTGCATGCTAGCATTTGATTACTTTTTATTTTAGCTAGCTTGCCGACAAACAGTGAGCTTAATCTTAGCTGGAAAATATGTGTAGTTTTACTTACACAATGTTCACAATAGTTAGCTTAATATTTGTTATTTAATAATTAGATTTACAGACATACAGTAGTATTTAAAGTTAATGTTAAGTAGCTTGCTACATCTTGGTTTTAATAATATAATTTGTAGAAAAGCCAGTCTAATCTGAGCTAGCTGGGACTTCAACACTAGTGATTTACTATTACATCATACAAGTTCACTATAGCTAATTTGCTAGCTAATAGCATACTTAACATGCAAAAAACTGTCTCAGCTGAGGTAGCTAGCAACGGCAAGCTTGAATAGCGCGTGAGAATAGGGAAAGCTTTTGCCTACTGAGAAAAGTTCACTAAAGGTCAAGTTTCTCATCATATCCAAACTGAGCTAGTGAAAAAAAAAAAAACCCAAAAGATCTGGGAACAGGATTTATTTGGTGATTATATTTTAGTCTAATGGCATTCCTGAATGTGTGTGTGGGGGTGTGTGTTTTACATGAAAGGGAACTTTTTTGGCAAGATTTGGATTTACATGTTTATTCTCCATTTAATAAAATAAGATATTAAGCTTTGAAGTTCACTCACGCACTCATCGTCTATACCGCTTTATCCTGTATACAGGGTTGCAGGAGGCCTGGATCCTATCCCAGGAGACGTAGGGTACGAGGCAGGGTACACGGGGTACACCTCGGACGAGGTTCCAATCGTAGGTCACACACATACTCACACTACGGGCAACTTGGGAACGGCAATTAATTGCATGTCTTTGGACTGTGAGAGGGAACCGGTGTACCACTGCACACTTTTAAATACATACAGTAATAGACACATTGTATTAATTATCTTTGATAATTAATAATTAACATAACAGTGAATACTAATTAATGAATTATATTAAGGTTAATCAGTTGCTTTAAGTATATTTAAGTAAGCGTTATGTAATTAGATTTAAAATATTAAATAATAACTAAAAAATTCTGTGAGCACAGCAAATTGAGGGGTGCCAAAACTTTGCTTGTCTGCTAATTGATCCAAATGTTAACAGAGTTATTGCTTATTTGCTTTTCTGAAGTAAATTGCATGTTAAATTTAAACAATATTTGTGTGCATTAAATATGAAGTGTTTTTAACTTTTAACTTTAACACTGAGGTTTATTGTTTTTAATGTTTTATACCTAATTGTTTTAAAACAAAACAGAAAAAATCCATAAAATTATAAGTCTGTTAATGTTTGAAACATTTCAGATACAAACACTAGCAGCAGAAATGCCAAGCCAGAGGTTGTGCGCCTCCTGGTGGGGAAACTGAGTATTTAAATTCTGAAAGTCAGCAGTTCTTCTAGGTTTTTCTACATCTGAGAATTTCTACTGTTATATAATTTGAAAAATTGGGACAAATGCTACAAATCTAAATACAATCTACATACTATGAAAGAATAAAATAATATTTAATTAATATTTAATAACTAATATGATTAAATAATATATTCATAGTGTGGAATCATTGATCATATGCGGATCATTAAATTAGACCTTCTACCATAAGTACATCTTTACAACAAATTCCATCTATAGCATGTATGACAGACAGACAAACAAACATACAGACACACAGATGGACGGACAGAATCCTGTAGGCCTCCACTATAAACAAATCCAGCAAATCCTCATGTAGTGCGGGATACAGTGTGGAATGCAAAGAATTTAGTCAGATAACATAACTAAACCCCATCCCTCTCTCTCTCTTTCTCTCTCTCTTCATCATTCACACATGTAATAAATATAATAAAGCACTGTGCGTAAGTATTCACTCCCCTCCCCTCTAGAACGGAAGTGAAATAATCCAGTTTGCATTTACCTAAGACTAATTGAACAAATAGATTGTTTGCAGAAGTATTCACTCCCCAAATCAATATATGTCAAGTATTTTAAGAAATGTCAGTCTGAGCGTTGCACATCTGGATCCTGGTATTTTTTTTTTGCCCAAATCTTTCATTTTTTTCCAGTAAAGTACTTGTTTTGATCGTTCCTTGGTCTACATGATGTTGTCGAACACTCTGATCTAACACTTGTATTTATATTGAGATCATGTGACTCTTTAAGAGCACACAGTCTGATTCCATTCAACTAAAAATGTGACTTCCAGAACTAACAGGTTTCACAAATACAGGGCACAGATGCTTATGTAAGTTGTGTTATGTTAGTTAAGTTAGTTAAGCCTTTATTTGTCACTTGTACATTATTGCACACTGAAATTCTTTCCTCACATATCCGGGCTTGGAGACTGGGGTAGCGCAGGGTCAGGCATGACACAGCGCCCCCTGGAGCAGAGAGGCCCACAATGGCAGCCTGGTTGAGCCAATATAATAAAAAAAAAAATATATATATATATATATATATATTGTGACACACAATACAGTGTGTCTGTTGCTCTTCTCACCCTCAGGATCTTGTTGTTAGTTATAACCGGAGCCTCGTCATTCACAGGTGTGACGGTCACATGAATAACACGAGGCACGCTCTGCTTACGGACGTCTGTGACATTCGCGACCAGTGTGAAATTGTCCGCTGTCGTCTCGCTGCCATCGTGGATGTATGATACAAAGTCGTGTTCAACCTGTGGAGTAAATAAATAGCTTTATCTATATCTGTGTCAGAGTTAAAGTATTACATTTTTATTCTTAAAAGAGAAAAGTGGATATTATCAAACACTATTTGGAATAAAATAATATAGATCTATACAATATAAGTCCATATATATAAGTCCATCAAATTCTACATCAGACTTTTTTGGTATATAATAATTATGCCATTAATAGAATTAAAATGTATATACAGTATAAATACATGAATAAATAAACGGATAAACAAGCAAATTAATGCATGGATCAATCAAATAATCAATCAATAATTTAATCAAAAATCTATTTATATATATATTTTTATTCATTCCTTCATGCTTTTGTATATGAAAACATAAACAAGCCACAATTTCTGCAACTGTTCTAACAACACATTTTAAAAAACATATAATGATTAAAGGATGGTTAATTATGCACTTCCACTGCTAAACCAAGAAACTTACTTGCACCCTGGTGAAAGACAGGATCGGGACCCCGGGGACCCAGGAGTGCTCGATACGGCCATGATATGGACCTTCGATCACATGGTACAGGACATGAAGTTTTGTAAAATGTTGACCCGTGACCTTGATTACGTCTCGAGTTAGAGCTCTTGAAGTTCCCTCTTCCAAGGTTATATTTTCCACCTCGAGTGGAAGGAAGAAAGGAATGATGTCCACAAACACCACAAGATCACAGACTGTTACAATCCCGTTAGTGACGTCCAGTGAGAAAGAGTCGCCCGTATGTCCGGGTTTCTCCTGGATGTACCGGATGTGACCAGCGTTAACGTCCCACTGCGAGAACTTCCCAACGCTTCCATCGTAGCGGTTCTCTCCGGCTACGTGAGAACGCCTCAGGAAGCCGTGTGCCGGTGGTGTTTTCACGGTGTACACAATCTCGTCTGGTGTGTTATCCTCGTGAACCACCTGCAGCAAAGTGCAAACCAAAAAACGATCAAACACATACTCACATCTCAGTTTCATGGCTGAAATTATGTAATCGTAATGATCAAATTATGACCATCCGCCTACTATTCAGTAGGTCCCCCATTTGCCACCAGAACAGTAATGGATTGGATTGGACTACACGAGCCAGACTTCACTCATCAGTGCATCAGTCAGTCTTGGCCACTCATGATCCTGTCGCTGGTTCATCACTTTTCCTCATTTGGAGCACTTTTGGTATGTTGTGACCTTTTTCAAATCAATGACATTTACATCCTTTTGACTGCCCATTTTTTCTGCTTCCAACACATCAACTTGAGTAACTTTTTGTAAATTGTAACTGTAGCCAAATTGTGATAACTAGCCTACTGGGTGAGAGCAACTCCAAAACTGCAGCTCTTAAGGGGTGTCACTCAGGACATAACAAAGAACTGGTGACGCGGCCACGGATGGCCAGGGCTCATTGATGGGCGAGGGGAGTGAAGGCTGACTCATGTAGCACGAACCAATAGAAGAGCTACTGTGGCTCAAATTGTGCTAATTCTCACAGTATTCTCACCTACTCCACAGTACTGTACAATGTTTTAAATTTAAATTGTATGTGTTTTAATATGTTACTTTGGTTTTGTGAAACTGTAAGTGCTGCCGCCTTGACCAGTACTCCCTTGAAGAAGTAATCTTGTATCCCAACGACACCTTCCTGGCTAAATAATGTATAAATAAAATAAAGTAACCTTTACCACTGGCACTGGAGACTCTTTCCATCAACGTTCCATAAATCTAAATAAATGTCTTATTATAGACAACCTATTTATGTGAAGCGTCTGCCTTATAAGTACAGTATGTGAATGAGCTGTAGAAACGATAGCTTATTAGACCAGTCAGAGATGTTGCCATAAAAAAATAATCAACACCTTTTGACCAATCAGATTTGAGATCCAAAATACTGAATTTGTTTTGTTTTGCCATGTTTGTAACTCTATGTTATGCTTCTGCAGTTTTAGGGTTCAGTTGTTTTACTCACCTGAATTCAGATAAAAGTGTTCACAACTATTAAAAACAAACAAACTAGCAAGTACAGTGGAACCTCGGATTGCGAGTAACGTGGTTTACGAGTGTTCCGCAAACCGAGCAAAGATTTTTAATACATTTTGAATTGGAAACCGAGCAAGTATTAGTTTACAAGTGCCGAGTATCATGTATCACGCATGCGACTCTTATTTTGACACCGAGCGGCAAGTGATCACAACTGAGCCAATGATTTTTCTCTCTCTTGCCCTGCGGAATTGTGGGTAATCGTCTCCCCTGCTCCCCTGGGTCTTAGTGCTCGTTTCTTACTGGTATAATCAACATCTCCCTCTCCGTTTCAACGTGTCTCATATGTGTGTGCGCGTAATTTGACATCGACACACACACCGACACACACACACACTCTTGCCTGTGCGCGCATGTAATTTGACACCGACACACACACACTCTCTCTGTGTTTTTTTATTATTTTTTTTTATGTTAAGTGCGGGTTAATTTGTTTTATTTTTACTTTATATATTATATCAATTATTTTATGTATTTATTTTTCTGGGCTGTGGAACGAATAATTTAAGTTTTCATTATTTCTTATTATTATATTTGGTTTACGAGTGTTTTGGAATACGAGCCCGCTTCCGGAACGAATTATGCTCGTAATCCAAGGTTCCACTGTACATCAAACCCTCAAATACATCACAATTACATTCATGTAATACAAACCTCCAGTTCATTTTTGTGCATTGTAACAGATTTTCCTTCCTCCACCACTACTGACTGATTGTGGATGACGTGCGGAGGTTTCTGATGGCTCTCAAGGTACACGTTCACTGCCATGGTCACGTCCAAGTGCAGCCCGTTTACCGTAGCTGTAAGGCTAAAGGAGTCCATGAGGTTTCTGCCATCGTCGTGGCGATAGACGACATGACCCGCCTTCAAGTCATACTGAGTGAAAGCATCAGCCTCGATGCCTTCGCAAAGTAGAATGCCATGACTCGGAGGATGAAATATCTCAAAAAGTATATCCTCGTCACTTCGGACATCGGTGTTGGTAGCAACGCTGAAGTTGACCGATTGTAAAATGACTTCCTTTCCCTTTTGCACCAGTAGACCAGTGTTGTTTGCTACCTTTAAATAAGGATCCTGTGCGCTTACTTCCAGCAGCGCTGACGCGTAATGCTTACCGTCGGACACAAAAAGTACAAAGCGTCCAAAGCTGACGCCTCTGTGGACAAATAGCACTCTTTTTTCCTCCAGATCTCTCTGATGGAACTGATAAAGCTTGTGCGAGGTATCATTTACCAAGACGAGATCGCCCAGTGCGATTCCTCGTCTGCTGTAAAGCAGCTGCCCGTCATCATAGTCTGAATCAGGGTCATGGTAACACAGGTCCTCCAACGTCAGGAGCCTCTGACTGTCCCGTGCAACGTGAAAGACTTTATCAACAACACGAACAGGCTTTTGATCATTCACTAGCTCGATAGAGATGTTGAAAACGCCCTGATATTCTTTCAGAGAAGACGCCGAAGCGCAGAACATAAACGCATCACGTGTTGTTTCACTATCATCGTGGACATACGAGACGCGCTCCTCTAGTATGTCCTGATTTGTAAACTCCTCGATGTTGATGCTGGAGTTGTCAGTTCGGATTATTTTCCCATGCCGAGGGCTGCTCCAGATGGTGTAACGTACGGCTCCGGAGTCAAACGTCTCAAAGAAAAGATTGTCCTTGGTGATGACCTTAGTCTCTCCTTCCATGAGGGCAAGCCCATGATTCCTCAGAACTACGGCGTGAACGGCGGCTTTGATATTGATCCTGAAGGTATGCGTCCCGGAATAGGAGTATTCCGAAAGCACCTGAAAGCTGAACGCATCCCTCAAGTCTGTCTTTGGCTTCTCATAAAGTTTATACTGCACTTTTTGATCAGTGATGTTCATTTGGCTAAACGTAGAGTTCTCTTTTAGGGGCTTGTCATTGAATAACAAGACGCCTCTCCTTGGTAAAGTCAACAAACGGATGTGAATATCGTTCTCCGACAATTTCACATTTTTGGAGACTATTCTTAATTCCTGAGGTGTCAATGTGACTTTATGATCATCGCTCACCTCCATTTTACTTCTTGTGACTTTATAATTAACCCATTGGACCTTTACATGAACAAGAACTTCATCTGTAGCCCAAGAGCCAATGCTGATGTTGCATTTGAATCCATCGGATATATTTTTTAATTGTGGACCATGGAAGGTGCTGAGATACCTGAGTCGATCCTTTTCTAGAAGTTTTTGTGTAAAGGTACTAGTATGCTTCCACTCACCACTGGAATGTAGTCGTTGGAGCTGACCGTAGACCGGCGGGCTTACGACGTCATACCGGATATCGATCACTTGCTTGGCTACGTTTACTTGCACAGCTAAATTTTTGCTACCAATGAGAGAAGCTCGACCCTGGATCACGTCCACATCGGTGTTATTTATAACTTTGTGCTCCAAGGCGATGGCCATAATTCTCAGCACAACTGTATTACTCACTTTTTCTCCATCGCTCACTCTGATGGCCATCCTAGAGTTCTTGATGCCATTGTGGACGAAACTCACCTTACCCTGTTCCAAGTGCAGGTAGGAGAACGAGGTCACAGCTTTTCCAGGATTATCAGCAAGTTCCAGGAATCCAGCATTTGCAATTAGGTTACCGAGTAAAGAGAATACCAGTTCTGTGTAACTACTATCAGGGTCAGTAGCTCTCAGCATGTCTGTGCTCAGATGACGCTTTGAGTTCTCTAGGAGAATAAAAAGGCTTCCCTCTGGGAGACTGAGCTCTGGGGCATCATTAATAGGCATGACTGTGATGTTAAACCTGTGCAAGTGGCTCGCTTTCAAATAACCAGGAACATCTTTATTGGTGCTGGTGGTGAAAACACTAAACATGAAGAAGTCCTGAGAATTCTCTGATCCTCCGTGAACATACATGACCCGACCATGATGTAAATCCAGAAGACTGAAAGTATTATCCGCTTGATCAGGATCAACATCAAGCCTCAGCTCTCCATGGACCGGCTGCTCCTCAATGCGGAACATGATCTGGGATTGCCGGATCCCAAGCTTGTGGAATTCCAGGTTCAATTTAATGTGCTCTGAATCAAGTGGTGCTCGTCCACCTTCAAGAACCTCCAGATCTTCAAGAAGCAAGAAGGTCTGAGCCTTTGTCTTGTCTAAATTAGGAGTCTCCAGTTGAAGAGTCTGTGGATTGCCTGTGGAGATGGGTTGGACATGTTTTACAGGCTCACATCCAACAGAAATATCTTTGGACACAATAGCGTTGGGCAGGCCCATGTTTTGGTCATTGACTCTGATATTTCTAAGACAGCCTTTAAAAGAGGCACCACTGATGTGCTTCGATGCGACAGAGAGCAAACCATTTCTCTGCACTTCTGAAAATGTCTTTGCATCCACCCCACCCAGGAAGAGAGGCCTGTTAAACTGGAGAGCCCCAGATTTGGCTCCAACACTGGAATTCAAGATCTCCTCACCAATGGTTAACTGAACAGCCCTAGGTGCTACACAGAGTCTCAGAGAATGCCAAGCTTCTCCGCCGACAGCTGTTACAGAGGTTAAAACTGTCTTACTACCATCTACTCTAACAACAGCAATGAGGCGCTTGTGTCGAATCTCCAAAGCCACGAAGTCCCCTTTCCCCACAGAGCTGTACAAGAGGAGCCCAGCTTCACCTGAGGTATAGAACTCACACTCAAACACACCTTCCTGTGAGATCTCCCACTTCGGCAGAGATACGTACGCTTTGGAACTGAAGAAACTGATCGAGTCATTCACAGAGGCTGAAAACTGTGGGCTGCAGCCCAAAGACACCTCATGGACCATTTTATATCCAGAGTAAGGCCTTAAAGATGAAAGCAGATTGTGTTCATTAAACAGCACTTCATCCAGGCAGCCACGAAAGCCCATGTGAGCTATATCAGTGAAAAGATAGAGCTTATCCAAATTCTCAAGACCACCGACGTAAAGTCCATCCTGAACGCTGAGCTCCAGGTCAGGCCCGGGCACGCTCAGACTGCTCTGTGAGGTTCTGTCTACAATCAGGGTGATGTTGTAGCCATTGTGCTGGAGCTCAACGGAGTGCCAGGTAAGGTCATTCAGGTGAGCTGCTTCCTCTGAGCGAAGGGTGCGTTCGCCCGAGCCGAGTTCAATCTGGACCTACAAGTGAAAAAATACAAATGTTAAATGATAAAATAAATCAAGCAGATGTTAGCAGTATAATCTTGTGTATAAACCAGGAATTACATTTAGAGAGGAAGTGAGGATAAATACCATCAAGAGCGCCAACTCTAACCAGTTTTTCTATGATAGTTAGAATCTTAATGATTGAAATCTTTCATATTGCCCTCAAAACAACTGAAAGATCTGCTTTGTGCCCCAGCTTTCTGGTCGTTTTTAAAATGACATTTTTTGATTTGAGACGCTGTTGGTTGGTTGGTAGAGGGGTGGGTACTGTAGGTGGGCCGGTAGGTGGAGTACTTTATTAATCCCAAAAAGAAATTGTGGAAATTTTATGTTGCTCTTGACAACAATCACTTCAAGGTCCATTTAAGGACTTTTTCCCCAAACAGTTTGGGAGTGTAGATTACTAGGTTAATATGAAGCCTCAGGAATCAGACTCATGACATTGTGTCACTTTTAGAACATTCTGTTAATAACTTATTAGAGTTTACCGTATTGTTGTTGTTGTTCCTCTGCACACATGAATTTCACTTCTTTTATACTGTACTCCGTAAGGACATAAACCATCATGTGACAATAAAACTGAATCTGAATCATTAGCCAATGTCTATCCGTGCTGAATTTGTCATGTTAATCACCTAAGAATAAACACAGCAAACACACCAAAAGTTCTCAGGCTGTGTTGGATATTTCAACATTTTCTTTCTACATTTAATAAGCTCACCAGACAACATATTCACCCTGTCAGCTGTCTCTACTCGGCAACAACGAGCGCAGACTTGTTTCAAAATTACATCAGCAGAGATTTACTGTAGGTTTAGTGTCGACTTTTTTGCAGGATCTCCTCCTGGGCATCCTGAAAGTAATAACTAATGCAGGGGTAATGAGACTTTTATGTCAGGATGGTATTTACACTGGCTTTAGGGTAAACATATCTGGATGAGTGTCAGAGATTTACAGGGCTTTGTTTAAACGCTGTACTGAATGCTATTTCATTACAGTGCAGAGCTACATACAAAAATAGATAGATAGATAGATAGATAGATAGATAGATAGATAGATAGATAGATAGATAGATAGATAGACAAAAAATATTCTGGAAGGTTTAATGGTATGTGATCTCAAAAGGATGTCAGGAAAATTATAATTTCCACAATTAATATACATAATTCTAACCACACCACAAAATATTACCTTCTAATGGAAATGCCTTCTAAGAAATTAATTAGCTTGTTATGATTTGTTGTGACTCGGAGGTGTATGAGTTCATCTAAACCACACACCTGAATACGTCCTGCCTGTAGCGCCAACCAGAGGAAATCTGTTTCCCCGGCAGCCAGGAAGAGCAGGCCGTCTGCGCTGGAGGTCCTAAATCTCACATGCAGGGAGTTTTTACTGAACGACCCCACTGTTTTCAGCTGCACAAATCCATCCCCGTAGAAAGAGGCTGTAAGACGAGGAGATTTTATCATCATGCTGTATGTAATGCGTTTGTGTAGAATTTATTTAATGTCTGTCAAATTCTGGAAATTAACATGTATGGAAGGAGTCTCCAGTGTGATTGATTTGTAACAGGCAGAGGTAAAGCCGTAAGGCCAGAGGAGTTTTAACATCAAGGGAGAGAGAAAAATAAAGTCTGGTTACGGAACGACTGTTGTTTAAACAATAATTAAAATATTTGTTTATTTAAAACAACTTGTTCAACATGACAAATCCCCCAAAATAAAATGTGTTATAATTGAATTTTTTTTTAGCATGCAATTCTTTCCTGAGCATTTCTTAGTCATGTGACTCCAGCTCATTACAATATTGGATACAGAGCTGAAAACAGAGCCTCAAGCTAAGAGGAACATATTCTGAAAAAAAAAGAAACATAATAAAGTGGGGTTAAAAACTTTTTTTCAAAGTCAAAGTCAAGTTCACACAAGACAACAATTTGAAAGACGGTCATTCTGTGATTTTTTTTTGTGGACACATTTGCATGAATTAATATTCATACAAAATTTTTTTTTTAATTATATGTATGTGTTAAATGTTTATTTGTAAATTTAAATATCATGCTTATTTTATATCGATACAGTCTTAAAAAGCATGTCAGTTCATACAGACAGCAAAATCTGCAGGCTGATACAGAGGGAAAGAGAAAATGGTTCTTTATGTTGATTATATCAGTGAGAGACGGGCACTAAGACCACTGAGACGATTACCCACAATTCCGCAGCGCAAGAGAGAGAAAAACCGTTGGGTCAGTTGTGATCACGTGACGCTTGGCGTCAAAACAAGAAGCGCATGCGTGATACATGACATGCGGTACTCATAAATCAAGACTTGTTCGTTTTCCAAGTAAAATTTATTAAAAATCTTTGCTCATCTTGCGGAACACTCGCAAACCGCATTACTCACAATCTGAGGTTCTGCTGTACATCTTTTTAAAAATTTACTCTCATTTTTATAGTTTGGCAAGATAAAGTTTGGCTTATTGCTTTTTAATAAAAAAAAATAATAAATGATTAATAAAAGTATAACCCGAAATACTTCACCACACCCACTGGTGATTCTTTTCCTACAACAGCACCACACATTGAGGTTAACTGAATGATTAACAAGTTCATTATGTTGTTTGTTTTCACGAAAAAAAAAAAAAAAAAGAAAAACACTGTGGAAAATGAAAACGAGGACAGTGCTTTGCTTTGGGGGCAAGAACCATAATTGCAGTTTCACTCTGACTGCCGTCCTCTCACACATTCCTTTTTACTCGGTACCTGAGGACATGGAATTCCAGTGACAGTCAATCTTATTACATATCGAATACTATTCATTATTACTTATTCCAGGACAGGAATTAAATATTTATTGGTTGAGAAATGGCACACACACACACACACACACACACACACACACACACACACACACACACACAGACAAAGATAACCCCACTTATGCCCTACAGCATATTTCGCAGACTAAATGGGGTAACTCCGGTTAATGCATTATCAGAATTCAATTAATGCATGTTAATGCACAGAGCGTCTTCTAAAAGCACAGCAACAGGACTGGCAGCGTTTCTAGAGCAGTGCGTCAGTCAGGATTACACCACGTTATCTGTGGAAGGGGATAAGCCGAGACATGAGCTGTGTGAATGAAGACGCTTTATTATCTCATGTTATACATCTGCTCAGTGATACATTATTGCTATCATTTTTATAGCAGTTTTCTGCAACCGGCACTTTGTGCTAAAACATTCTGAGGTAAAGCTGTAACTTTTCAAACATCTTCAGGACTGAAAGCTTAGGATTTAAGATTGTACAATTTGCAATAAATGGATTAAAAGTACGATGTGTTATTCTTTCATATATAAAAACTCATTTTTATTAAAGTCATTGGTAAATTGTTGTGATATAAGAGGAATGCAACACCTTGTGACACTCTGTTATAGGAAAATAATTCCATAATATACATATAATAACTTACATTTTAACTACAGGTGGCTCCATCCTGTTACTGATGATGTAAATATAACAGCAGTTTTACTTATAATAATACATTCTAATAATAGGTGCACATGTGCATTCATAAACTATTAAACATTGTTTTTTGTCCTTCTATAGCTATATAATCTAATTATAATTAATTATGTTTTATGATTATTATTATTATATTATTAGCAAGCAGTTTCACCTAATGATACAGTCTATAATACTTTACAAATACTAATTACAAAACAAATTAGTTATTCTAACAATTTAAGTTAAAATAATTTATGAATTAAAGAAATGAATTGATATTTTTAAAGCTCCCAAAGGCAATGAGGTTTGAAAATTTCCAACACACATAAAAGGTTACAGATACAGAACTGATACACTTTGTAGGTTATAGTTCATGTAAAATAAGGGATAGGAGATAAAGACGAGTAAAAGAATAGGAGATTTAAAAATTATTTAAAAAGACTAGTTAAAATCGGAATAGACAAGGACATGATGAAGAAAAAATAGGGGAATAGAGAAAAGGTGACTGGACTAGAGAAGAGGAGAATAATGAATAGAAGAAGAGAGAGAGCGTGAATGTGGACTAAAAAAGGAAGAGGTGAAAGGGGGAATAAATACAGTGATAAGGTAAAAAGTTGAAGTGAGAGAAGGGAATCAGGAATTGAGGAATAGATAGGATGTGAATAAAAAACTGTTCTTTAGTATAAAAAAAAAAAATCTTAGTAAAGTACTCACCTCCATGAGCAGGTGGCTTCATCAGCACTAGAAGTAAAAGCAGTTTGTCCAGCAGCCTCCTGACACTCAGCACACACTGAGACATCTTTCATAGTCTGGACACTCTGTGTGTGTGTGTGTGTGTGTGTGTGTGAAGTGTTTATTGGAAAAACAGGAATAATAACCTGGTGTTCTGCGTCGGTGCAGCACACACACATCCTCACCCTCAGCTCTGCGCCAGGAGTCGAGCGGAGTACCTGACGCGCGCGCGCGCGCGCACGCGACGTACTGTAAACGCGTAATGTAAAAAAAGAAAAAGAAAAAGTGCCACGCCCACATGCGCGCACACGTTCAGCGTTTATGAATTATATAAAACCAGCTTTAGTTATGTCCATCTCTGGCTGATTGAATGAACAACATAATAAATAAACGTGTGCAATCTACTCAATTTAGTTCTATATATAAACTGTTCAACATACTGTACTATATTATTAAAGTATTTATGGTCATTATAGTCAATTATAGTATTTATGGTCATTATACTATATTACATATACACTTAATCCTGGCCAGAGTCATTGAGGATCCAGAAACTGTCTGTCTTTTAATCATTTTTAATTATGAGGTTAAACAGTTTAACAACTCACTAGCGCCCCTTCTGGTTATATAGTAGACTGTTTTATTCTGGACATACGTACATAAATTAGCTTTAAAGGTGAATCCAGTTTAAGAACTCCCCAGCGCACTGTTGTTCTAGGGTAAGAACAACAGTGTCATGCTGCACGTCCTATATGAACCGGAATTCAATGTAAAAGTAATTATTTATAGAATAAAACCCAGTCGACCTTAGTACTCGTGTTTTCTTCAGGTGACCTGCGCACCCCTGTTACCTGTACATGCGACAGGGAGTGATCACGTGACGTTTTTATTTCATATATTTCATTGTACGGTTTAGTACAGTATAGCCGCTAGAGGGTGCTGTTTGATAGACAACGCAACTCCAGCAAGCTTTTGTTGAAAATAACACACACACACACACACACACACACGGTGCAATTGTTTTAATACACAAAGTACAAAATCAAATTGATAAATACCACAAAGAAAAACTCAGATCTACCCTGCTTTCACCCCTCATTACTCTGTCCACAGTGTGCATGGTTTTGCATAAGTGCTATGAGGCTAATCTTGCTAACAATTAAGAAATGCTTGCAGCTACTATTTTAGCATCTGCATCAGAAAGCTGAGGCTATTGGATGGCAACATGTGTGATTTGTGATGTGTAAATCTGTGGTTATACACTTTCATTACATTTGCCATAACATTTGCTAAAGAAGCACATGCCACACGCTAAAAAAAATATAAATCCTAAAGATTTCTGATGGTTCCATGTTTTATTAAAGAAGGGAAACTGTATTTGTAAATGTAAAAACAAGATGCGGCCACTCCCATGCTTCACAGCTGGGATGGTGTCCTTCTGATTAACAGGTTTAACCTTTTTTCCTCCATGCATGCTAATCACTATAACCACACAGTTCAGATTTTGTCCTATACAACCAAGTACATAGGTTTATGTATTAAATATGAAATAGTAAGTAAAGAAAAAATAATAAAAATCATTAGAGCTCATTAGAAGCTGTACCTCATGGTGTGAGACATAAGATGGCGCCGGTGGGGAGACTGCGCTCTTCAAAATCTGTGGCTGAGAATTAACACCCTGAGCAAATGAAAAAATTAAATGCACCGCATTGGTGACATCCCTACTTTATATGAATAAGACCTGGCCTTATCTTCGTTTGTTACTACATTATGGCCCATGCATTAGGATCTCGTTTACACATTTCAATACGTCATAATAACATGTTGTTTTATGAACTAAGGATGTAACCATTTGGGCTTTTTATAAAACAGTCCTGCACATCTCTAGGCTCCGTCTGACTGTGTTGTGAAGTAGTCTACTGAGAGTCGTCCCATAATGTTTAGCCCTGACTGTTTGGATCAATCTATGTTCATTTCCACAATCAACACTTTCCAGTAAATAAAATGTTCACCGCTCAGCCCACCCTTCTAAAATTAATCGTGACATACAACCAATTTCATAGGTTTAAGTATTGAATATGACGTAGTAAGCAAATGTAAAAAAAAAGTTATGACAAGTAATATATTACATAGTGTTATGAGTTATATCTAGAGTTTATAAACTAACAGTTTGAAATGTGCAGATTTATTAGCTGAAAAGAGCTCTTTAAAAGCTGCACCTCATGGTGTGAAACATAAGATGGCGCTGGTGGTGTGACTGTGCTGTTGCACTCATTTGTAAAAAACATTTAAAATGGAAGCTTCAACGACATAAATCAAAGATAAATAACATTAAATAATTAAAACAAGATGAAGAAAAAAATCCCATAAATGAGATTTGAACTACAAGAGGTGATTGTGAGATTGTAATGAGGCTTGGGAGGAAAGAGAAATGTGATTATAAAGATTATGTAATAATGAGTATGTAACAATTCTTGTAAATTAAAGTATAATGTTCTGGTATATGAAGTGTAATATATTTTATGAGTGAGTTAAGTCTTGGGAGAAAGTAATAACACTTTAAGGTGGATAACCATAAAGGTCAATTAACAGCTGTTTGTTTGTTTGTTTTGATGTTGAGAGCTAAAGTGTCACTTCAAAGACACTCACTCATCATCTATAACGCTTAATGCTGTATTCAGGATTCAGGGTCACGGGGGGTCTGGAGCCTATCCCAGGAGACTTAGGGCACAAGGCGGGGTACACCCTGGACAGGGTTGCAATCCCTGGCAAGGCAAACTAATGGAATGCCAATTAATCTAACCTACATGTCTTTGGACTGTGAGAGGAAACCCACCAAGCACAGGGAGAACATGCAAACTCCTATGCACGGGAATCGAACCTGGCCGGGAATCGAACCCAGACCCTGGAGATGCAAGGAGACCACTACACCACCGTCCCACCTTCAAACACAAGTTTAATATTTATTGATTTACCATACTGTTAGTGGCGGTGCGATTAGATATGAACAATTTCAGAATAATGTTCAGCAATTCAGGGATTAAAGGATTGGTAGGCCCTTAAGCAAGGCCCTTAAAACTCTCTCCATCAGGGGCGATGCATCATGTACTGTGTACGTGACAAATAAAGGCTTCAAACAAAAACAACCCCACTAGCACGTTAACACTCCAGGAGGAAAAACTTTTCATCAGTCAGCTGAACGAGGCGTGGAAATGAGAAGAGAGGTCAAACATGATGTAATGCTCAATGTGTGTTAGTGTTCAGAATATTGTGCAACTGGGGTGTATTTTGTAATATAGGCTGTGACCACTTTTGACTGTGACCGTTGATGTCAATGTAAACATATGAAAAATGAAAAAACATGTCAGGGGTCAGTATAAATAAAAAGGTGGCGTGGTCAACAGCAAAACAACAAAAATATTACATTTTCCAAAATTTTAAGAAGAGTGAATCTTGCAGATTACAAGGGGAAAAAAATATAATGTACATTTCCAGTTGCAACGCTATGATTGGTCAATCATGGTTTAGGGGAGGAGTTTAGCAAAATGACTTTTGATCCATAAACAGTTCTGTTGGCCCGGTTTAAGGGTTAACATTAGTAGTGCTAGGAGTTGAACTCTCAAGCTTCCTATTATTATCTCTGGTCATTAACCACGAGCCTTGTAGTTATGCAACAGAGCTTCCCATATTAAAGTCATTTATAGTGCAAGTACCCCCCCCCCCCCCCACTGTGTCTGTTTCATTTTGACCTTCTGTAGAGTTTCTCAACAGACATTTAAGGGCAAATGTTTTACTTGATGATTGCAACATGATGTCTACAGTAGATCTTGTGAAAGTCTCCAGTCTTCTAATGAAGGTATGACGTGCTCGTGACGTCAGAGCTTTCCCTTAAGGAAAAGTCACATGAAACCTTTTGTTTTTGCGACGTTTGAGAAATTTCTCACATGAAGTGCATGTGGTTTTATTTTTCACTGTAAATGTTACATGACCACTTATGACTCAGATAATCCTACCTGGAAAATTTAGGACAAATTATTTTCAGCGTGTCTGGATATAGAACAACCAAAATGTAGTTGTTGTTGTTGTTTTTTTTGTGTTTTTTTTTTGTATATTTTTGCTTTTTGGTCAGATGAATCTCTGCCCTGTCACTCACAGTGGTGCTAGACAATTACAGCACAGCACATCAGTCATTTCATGTATGTTGAAGAGGACAGATAGCGCTTTACTCCGAGCTGGCTGCGCTGTACTAGAATATGTACAGTAGCTGTCTGTCTTCATGTGTCTTGGAGAGAGCATGTGTTATCCTTTGACTGCACTTTTTGGTAGCTAGATGGTGGGTGGGACAAATGGCATACATCTTGATAGATCTTGTGAGAAATAAAGACAGCATGTAGCACATTAGATGACTCACTTTACACATTTACTCTGTTCATCTCCGACGTGCAGTACTGTACATGCTTTTCTCTGGTCAGGGTAGTTATGGAATAAATGACTTTTCCGACTTGTTTTTTTTTTACAGAAATAGAATAGAACTTGTTTTTATTAGCTTGACTATAACTACCATATAACTAATCATACAAGTCATGAGTAAGAATGCGCCAGTAGTGTACGGGGTTATTGCTCTGAAATTGAACTCAAATGAATCTCTGACATTTCATGATAAAGATCAGATCAGTCTGCCAGGAATAAAATGAATCCATCTTCTTCGTCTCGTCTCCTGAGATGTAGTGGTTTCCCCGATGTTGTATTTCACCAATTCTTATGAATCATTCTAATTTCTTTCCAGTTTCCTCCCCTAATTGTTTCAATGTGCAGCGGATGGAAAGAGAGATGCAGTGTTGGACGGATAAATTTGGATGAATGTTGAATGCACGCTTTATCTGCGCATTCGGGTGTGGGCAACTTCTGGTTCTGGGTTTGTTACGTAACAAGCTGGCCTTTAGTGGAACACAGCCACATCCAGGCTTTTATATTTTCCATATGTGCACCAGCGGCGTGTGAGGAATGCTCGCGGGCAGCACAGACTCTGGAATCCTTACGAGGTTACGCAACAGGCCAAGAAGAGAGAAGGAACTAGAATGGGATCATTCACAGAGTTTCACACACAGTACACACACACATACACACACACACACACTCTCACACACATGCTTTCTGAAGTCAAATGAATTAACTACAAAACAATTACACACCTCTGATGTGTCATTTTTTTGTCAATAAAATATAAACTCTGATGTATATGAAACGCTTAAATAATGACAAATCATGTTTCCCATACTGTATGACGAAAGTTTGCACACTTTTTGAATAAAAGTAACTTACAACAACAAGAGATTTAATGTGTTAAATAATATGTATGTTATGCAATTTATAGTTAGGAAAATTCAGTCATTCATCCTCTATACTGCTTCATCCTGTATTCAGGGTCGCGGGGGGCGTGGTGCCTGTTCCAGAAAACTTCGGGCACGAGGCGGAGTACACCCTGGACAGGGTTCCAATCCCTCGCAGGGCACACACACATACACACACTCACGCACACTCACACTCACGCACTCACACACACTTACATACTACTGGCAATTCGGGAACACCTATTAGCTTCAACTGCATGTAGAGAACCCGGAGGAAACCCACCAAGCAGAGAACATGCAAACTCCACACACACACACACACACACACACACACACACACACACACACACACACACACACTCGAGGCGGGAATTAAACCCTCGACTCTGGAGGTGCGAGGCCACAGTGCTAACCTCTACACCAGTGTGTCACCTACTGTAGTTAGGTAAATAGTAAATTATATTAGTTTGCATGTCAGCTTTTATCTTCATCCCTAATTGATTTTTTAAGTTTTTTGTTCTGTTTGAACTTTTTTTGAAGTGTTTTATTTGGAATCTCTCTTTTTTTCTTTTCTTTTTTTTTTTTGATAAATTAACAACATATCTTTTATTGTGTTGGTGCAGATAAAAAAGGAAATCCATCAGTTTAATAAATATTAAAAGTTTTAGTTAATCTTGTTAGGTACTTTACATGCTTATTTACTTTTAACTTTAATTCACTCACCGTCTATACCGCTTTATCCTGTATGCAGGGGCGCGGGGTGCTTGGAGGCTATCCCAGGAGTCTTAGGGCACGAGGTGGGGTACACCCTGGACTGGGTGCCAATCAATTGCAGGGTTATACACATGCATATACACACACTAACACACTCATTCACACGCAATGGGCAATTTGGGAATATGCAAACTACATGTACACAGAGACAGGAATCAAGCCTGGCCGGGAATCGAACCCGGACCCTGGAGGTTCAAGGCGACAGTGTTAACCACTACCATGCTACCTCTGTCTATTCAATATGTGTAATTTATTAGTTACAGTAGGACATACAGTACACATTGCAGCTGGGAAACATGATTATATAATGTTAATATCATGCTAAATCATATGGCACTCCATTTGTGATAAATCAAGTGTGATACAGTATATCAATCAGCCATTGATCAAACATTACACCAGGGCGGCTCTGGTTCCTTGGCTGTGGCTCCATGGGAACTCTAAGGGTTCTCTATGGAGTTTGGCTCCAGGACGTCGGCAGTGGACTCTTTGGGTGCTGTGTGTTATGTGATGGGATCAGGTTGGGATCTGGAGAGTTAAGGGGCCGGGTGGGAGACCTTGGGTACACTGGGTGTTCTGGTACCTTTCCATCATGGCCAGCAATTACTTGTTCCAGAGGTTTGGGGTGCATTGGCTTTTTCTGTGAGATCAGATCAAGTGTGCTGGGCTTTGTTTCTTTGTTATCCTGTCACTCGTTTCTATAGTAAGTAGTTAACATGAACTGGTATATAGTTAATGTTCAATATTATTCAATTCACTTTGCAGTGGTGTTAGTGTTGTGGCTGATCGTTGTATCCTTGTGTGATCTCCATATGAGGACCGTTAGGTATAATTCCCCTGCCAAACTTCTAGTTTAAAGGCATTAAATCAGTTTATGGTTATCTGGTGCAAATAAAGAGAAACGTCAATGAGAAAATGCAATGAACACAACAGTAGAGTCTGGGTCACAAAAAGTTAACATGTTAATGTTCTGAAAGTTTGCACCTCTTGTTCCTTTTAATTTTCAATGTTGACTGTTAACTTTTCCCTTTTATCCTCCTAAAGCCCCAAAACCTAAACTGCATCAGGTACCGTCCGGCCTCGCCCCTGCTGACGGCAGAAAGAGGATTTTTTTTTCTTCTTTTTTTTTTTGAGAGGCATGTGTGCTTGAAGGAATTCCTTTGACATTTGATCTCTATCCACATCAGAGTGTGCGGTGGAGGGAAAACGCCAGTTGGTGTCTCTCCAACATCCCTGACGAGTCGAGCGTTCAGTCTGTAAATGCTGGAGGTGAAGATCAGAGTAGATCCTCATGAGATGTTGAAATATAAGTTTTGGAGAACAGGGATTTTCAATTTTACAAATATGCTCTTTTTAAAAAAACTAATTGTTCAGATGTGTAACAGTAGTGGGACTGGAAGTTCAATACTGTAGCACACTGGTGTTCTTGAGTTAAGGTTAAGATGTTACGGTGTTGGGTTGTTATTTGGTTAATTTTCTACAACAGCAGCTCTGACAGTGGTGCTGAACCAGAACCAAACTGGTTCACATCCAGGTTTGCATTATTTCTGGAGTGAAAGCTTGTTCACAGGTACATGTAAAAGGAACAGATAAAGTTCTGTAAGGTGATGTTTATTTAACATTTATGGAATGAGTCTCCAGTGTCAACACTGTAACACTCAAAGTTAAAGCTGCAAGTTTTTCCAAAAGAAAGTTGGTGGTAAAGCATGACAAGCTGCAAGGTATTTATTATTATGATGATGATGATGATGATGATTATTATTATTATTATTATAAATAAATTCATGACAGGGATAAAATAGAGACGCTGGTGAGGGAGCAAATGGTAATAGCTGCTATAATGTAAGTGAGAACAGGAACACTAACTATAAACAGATAAAACATGCAGAATGTGCTGAAATTTGTCAGCTTTGGGGTTTTATTAAGCAAAGTATCTCAGTCTCCTACTTTACATGTGGAAGCTTTTACAACAGGCAGAAATTTTGCCAAAGAATTGTATTGCATTAGAACAGGAATCAAACCATACAGCGATTGTTTATATATAATGTTAGTATTTAATGATTATTGGGCGAGATTAAGAGTTAAGGTACACAAACATTATGAGTATTTAGAATTCAGCCATTTTTCTGTCACTACAAAGTTCAATCCTTGTGCTCCCCGGCAAACTGAAGCTTTTTTTTTCTGATGAGTCTCAATAACGAGTGGTTTTCTTATGGACATAAACAGTCCCAATCATGTGAGTCAGTTCTCATCACATTGCGTGTGTGTGTATGTGTGTGTGTGTGAATGCTTTTACTTTCATTATTAAACATAGCTCTGGTTTTTACTGTTTATATACTGCATGTTATATCACGCAACTTCACCAAGAGTTTAAGTGATCTCCATTTTTCCATTACATTTCTTCCAGATGTTTATGTTTACAATGAAAATACAGCAAGGTGTCCAGTCAGGACAGATGTTGTCATTTCTTTCAGTTAAAATGTATTACTGTATATGAGAAACATACAAGAATATTTATGTAACTACACACCTTGTACCTGTACAATCAGGCATGGCTAGTTTTTAATCAGACTTTTATCAGATTTTTATATTTGAGATCGTCTGATGTTATATGATGTTTTATAATCTCTAACATCTCTTTTCTTGTCATTGCAAGACTTGTCTACATTTTTTATCTATTTTGTCTTGCAGAATGCGACAGAATGTTATAATACATAAAGGATTTTTAATCTGGAACGGGGCCACCATGCTGGCTCACAGGAGAAACTCAATAATCTTGATCCTCATCTGTCTGCGTGTGTGTGTGTGTGTGTGTTTTTGTGTCTGTTGCGTGTACCTTCCATTCACAGAAATCAGGTCACATGACGATTGACGCTGCAGGTCTTCCTGAGATCAGGGACCAGACTCTGGCCTGCTGGCCCGAACACGCCGTTTCAGACAGGAAGGAAAATCTGGAAGGGCGGGATTGAGGCTCAGTGAGGAACTAGGAAGTCATGAACAGCAACACCTTTTCCCATGCTGCTCTTCACAACACACTACCTTCTTATAACATCAAGCACTTCATTTCTTTAGAGGACTGAATTTTCTGAAATAAGGCAGAATGAAATACAAGTTAACTTCGACACAGCTTTGAGCGCCTGATGTGGAAGTTCTGGAAGGGATCTGAACCGACAACCTGCTGGTCAAAGGAACGTTCACTACACTCACCCTGCTGTATCTGTAGTGTATGAGTGATTAAATCAGGGAACATTTTAACAAAGGTTAGATTCAACAAAACAACCTGCGTGCAAGAGAATGGAATCCTAAGTGCAGATAATGTTACACCACTAACAGAGGAATAAAAGAGCTGATTATGAAACAGTCACACCAGTGAAAGTGTTCAGATTCAACAGATATGAGACTCAAAAGTCAAATATCAAAGTGACTTTATAGTAGATGAATGAACATTTAAATCAACAAGATGCTATCGTGCTTAACTTCAGCTAAATTTCCTATTACTTCTTAAAATCCACACAAAAAAACTGGATCTCGCCCAATTCATTTGGGCAGTGGAAAACATCTTTCTTTTTTCAGCAAATCCACACCATAATCCCTCTTTTTCCTCTCAGTAGGAATGATCCTGTATGTCATAACTTGTCAGCTGCATTTCTTTGGAATTGTGGTAGGAAACCCATCAAGCGCATGCAAACTCCACGCGTACAGACCCAAAGCGGGCGTCGACCTCTCGACCCTGCGCCACCGTACCGCCCGTCCTCAGCCGAAAGAAAGGGGGTAAAAACAAATAGAATTACGTTACAACTTTAACTTTTACACCTGATATTACAATTAAGCTAAAGATAGAGTGCATTAATTTAATTTAGCTTAAAAAACAAAATATAATTGAAATAGAAATGGTATAAAATGTATACAAATATAAAACAGTAATTAAAAATGCAAAAATAAAGTTGAAAAATGATATATAAAGATACTGTATGGAAATAAAATACTATACTATACTATACTATACTATACTATACTACAGTATTTCAATAGAGTCATAATATTTTATATTGTGTTTTTTTTTCTTTTAAGTAAAAATTGTTAAACATCTAGTGTCAATGAGCATATAGTACATTACATTGCATTATTTTCTGCCACCCTAAATCTTGGGAGTTTTGTTTTCTCCTCCTCACTTGTCATTTGACTTGTAAATTCACACGTGACAAATGTTTCTGCATATTTTCATGCTAATTTTCTCTCGACGTCTTTTGTTCCACTGAGTCAGAGTCACTGAGTGGTGTCAAGGTAGCAGATGTAGTGTAGGATGGAGACTGCATCTTTGTCTGAAGCGCCTAGATAACAAAAAAAAAAAAAAGAAAAAAAGAAAAACAAAACAAAAAATCACATATACTATTGATTTAAATATGGTTTGTCTGGATGTAACTTCCAAAATAGTAACAGGATAGTAAGAGAATCCATCTTCATCTTCAGCGAGAGCCGAGTTGGATTTAATACCAAAGCTGCACACATCAACAAAACGCTGCGCACATCGACAAACTCGAGTGCTCGAGTTATGTAAGAGTTACACGTGGGGAGTGCAGTCTGACTGAAACAAAGGCGCGTCTCAGTTGCACAGGGAAAAAAACTGGTTTTGCTGGAACAAGTGCTAGTTTATGAGCTGGTGAATCAAGAGGGTGGAAGCCACGTTGTTAAAACTAATTTGCAATTCAAACTACAATTTTATTAGGTGTAGTTCAATAACTAACTAACTAACTAACTAACTAACTAACTAATAACTTCCCATTTTATACTAATGCTTTTATATTACTCAGAATTAAATTCATGAGGCAAAGAAAACAATGCTGTTTATTTCTTTGCTCAGTATTTCCTAACCTTGATGTTTAATGATCTAGTGTTTAAAGGTTATAGTTTATACACTTGTGAACAATCAGAATCCCAATCTGACTGCAGGAGCCAAAGAAACCATCTTAAGTACCTGTCTCTGAATACAGCCCACACTGGATGCCAGCGAAAATATTATCATATTCCAAACACATGGCTTTATCTTGTGCTCTAGTTTAACCCGAGCAAAGCAAACATTAGTTTATGAGTTCACCCTCTGCCCGTCTGTTTTCCTTTCCTTCGCTGACCCGAGTGTTTAAGACAATAGCCCCAGCTGTGTTTACCACACCGCCAATCTCCTGCTGCGGCTGCCCTTCAGACTCTTATTTTAAAAATACAATCACAACATCCAATCACACACTGATACACTCGGCACGCACCGGGACACGCCGAGCTTCCTGTTGACAGTAAACGCCAGGCATTTTGATGTAGCCTGTATCACTGTACCACCATAACAAAGCCACAGATCAGATCCGTCCACATCAGCAGGCCGGGAGGAAGCTCGGTTTCTCTCTCTGCAGAATGTGAGGTTGTCAGGTTCTGGCTCGGCCGTCGGCTCTCAGGCCTGCTCTGGAGGTGGTTTTGTTTTTCCAGAAAGTTGGCTGGCATTCTCTCTCTGTGGTAGGCTTTCTCACAGCTCCTGAAACCGTGCCATGGAGGCCCACGTAAGGCGCAAAAACTGCTTTTCTCCTGCTGAGAAAGTACACCATGATAGCGAAACAATGACAAGGATTGATACCAGTCGTGTAATCTGACTTAAAGCACATCAGAGGGTAACAGAAAAAGGAACAAGATAAGATCATCTTTTTTTTTTTATCCCATAAGTAAATTCAAGCATCACTAAAAGCATAAAATCAGCATAATAAGTGAACTCTAAAACAGATAAACAGGTGTGTGCAAATATACACATGTAGTTTTGTACAGTAAACATTGGTGTTTGTGCAGCTATAAAATTAAATTACGTCACAAAAAGAAAAAAAACTTTTTCTGATTGTTTTAATGAATTCTCAGTACTGTAGCCTCAAATAACTTTTATATTGAAATGACCTTTTCAAAAGTAGTATCTCATCTACAGGGGACTTGACCAGAGAACCAGAGACCAGAGGACTCTCTGTATGAGCATATTCAAAATGTGTGTAGTCACTGATTCATGGAAGGAGTCTCCAGTGTCAGTGCTTTGTACCAAAGCTGGAGCTCTAATGTTATGATTTCTGAAACAAGAGGGTACACTTTATCACATACACATGTATATGGATATAATGAATAAAAAAGAAATATAT